>JBAMJV010013368.1:0-33301 GCA_037951105.1 Echinarachnius parma
GACATTTACTGGAAAACATCTTCTATATGTTGGGTAAGGTTAAGCAGTTGTCTTGTGCAATACTTCCTAGGCTGGAATCATGCCTGCTCATTCATCAGAGATGGTTACACAACTGCACTTAGGTGGGTGCCTGGGTGGGTCAGAACTAGTCGCTCGAACAGCTTAAAGGTGTGGGAAAGAAGTGAGACTGGTCTGTAACGCTTTGTTGCTGATGGGTCTTTTTTGGGAGCGTGCATGGCATTTTCTGATGGATGTCGTTCCATGACAGGGAAAGTGTCCTCCCAACAGTTATCCACACATGTAAATTGTTCAGGATTGTAGTGAGTGTGATCTTAATATCAGAGATAACTTTTTTTGTTTTTGTGCTCTTGACAACAATTCACAAGTTTCCAGCATAAATTAAAAATGCTTCAGCAGTTTGGTTAAGTGAAATCAATTGTAATCTCATTTACATGTTTAGGATGAGCCAGTGGCTTACAGTTCCATATGCATAGACAGCAGTTGGTTTTAAGCCATCTTCTATGGACTGTGGAAAATTAATTACTTAGCTCGTGATTTAGTATTGTTCATGAGCCAGCCTGCCCAATATTGGGGTGCTCTTTTGTGATTGCATGGTGCTGGTTTAGGATAAAGCGCTTCAAAAGCTTAAACAGGTGGCACAGAAGGCAGATGCTTAATTATGTTATCATTCTTTATGATAATTTCCTGGCACAACGATAGTGATACTTTGGCATTATATCTGATCACTACAGTAAATGAGACAGACGGTGTAATGCTTAAGTTCCGTGATAAAATTCGAGGTATACACTATTTGTCACCCGTATTTGCTTATACCATTTATTTAAAGTAAAGAAAAACAAACAGCATGAAATATGGAATCTAACTGACATCAGCTATTGCCACAACCATGCGTTCACAGGCCTTCATGCTAACAGATCATTTGTGAGGTGTCAGTGATTAACTGAATGTATTTAGTATCCCGTGTAAATGTATTATGAATATTGAGACATAGTACGTTTATTTAGTAAAAAATAAGAGCGCAAATGTTGCAAAAGGAGTTAACAGTTCTACACACACAGACATTCCCCTGCATGTGCCTCTATAAATTCCAGACAACTTTTCAAGATCTAAAACATTTTTCAATGTGGTCGTTAACTTTAATTTGCATTCAATTCATTTGCCACTTTCTGTCACCATGGTAATCATTTAAAGGCATGAATGTGTACTCATCTAGTTGTCACATGAAGTTTCTGTCACTTTTGGAGGGTAGGTATATCAAATAATGAACTGTAAACAAGAGATGTTCATTTGTTCTCTTTTCTGAAACAAACAAATGTGATGCCAAACAGAAGTATAATTCAAATATTGAAAAACAAGTTTCTGACCAGAATTTTCCCAAAACAATTTGTCTTAACTTGATATTGTAGTACATGCTATCAAAAATCTGACTCAGGACTAGATATACATAGGGTTACTATGTAATCCCATTCCACTTTTAAGGTACAATTCAGTCTGAGTTATAACTAATTTAGACCCTAAAATATACAAGAAACAACAGTCTTCAATTTCATTCTAGGGAAAGTAGGTTGCATAATAATGCAAACAAAATGTCAAGATGTCTATACGAATCAGACAGATAGAGAAAAAATAAAATTTTTATCAGAATATATAGGATTTTGTATGTTTTTATCAAAATTTAGTAAATAGCGCCCTCATTTGATGACCTTTTGAAATTCTACTTATTGCAAACTGAAGAGCCCTACTAGTTCTACATATGTGCCAAATATGAGAGTGATTGGTTCTAAAAAAAAAGAAATTAAAGAGGGAGCAATATGTACCGTTTTGTGCCCTACACAAAATGGCCATCATATGCCTTACAATTGCATATGACGCATGGTGATTACGTAATAAAAAATGTAATTTTTGTACATTATATTCAAAGGATAATAGCATTTCTGATTTGAATATACTTTCATAAATAGACATAATAAGTTTAAGCTCATTATCATCATTCTCATGGTGAAACAAATAAACTATACTAATGAACATTGTTTTTTTGACCGTTTTGTTTACGGAAATTCCAATGATTTTTCATATGCAAATTTGATGACGTCATAATTATATGAAGCCAATCAACTTTGACCATGAAACTTTTCCTGTGTCTTAGGCATATATAGCAATATGTATCAGCAAAATTTAGTTGATAAAGAGGTAGCCATTATCAAATGAGAGCACTTAACGCAATCTCAATTTTCACCAACCCTAAGAAATGCAGCAAAAAATGAAAAAGTGCTATTTTTACATATCTCCAAAAAAGTAGTTAAAAAACATAGTGTATATGAGTTTTTTTCTTGTTAACATTTTGTTTCTAACATTAGACATATCAATGAACAAAATGACACCCAAGTCGGAGGATCATAGGGGGGGTCACAGGTAGGGTCACAGGTAGACCCCTCTGCCAGAAACGACAGTTCCACTAGGAGATACACATGGGATCAACAGCGTGTGTTTTAGTGTGTCCACGGGCGTATGATCTCGGGGGATAGGGGATACCCGGGGGGGGGGGGGGGGGGGGGGTACTCACGTATAATGGGTATACGGGGATGTACCGCTGGGAAGGGTGACTTTTTCAAGAAAGATCCTAAGAACATGGGTCCCATTTTCATTAAAAAAACCTTAGACATTGGTGCCTTTTTTCATTTATTCCTTTTCCGTCTTTTCTCCCTCATTTTCTCCGGGATTTTGGGATTTGCCGATGTGAAATTGCTAACATTTTCAAGCTCGCTCCGCTCGCTAGCATACATAGTATTTCACAACCATTTTACATATAACCCTTCATAACACCATATCATAAGCAATAAAAACGAATTTACCAGTACAATTATATTGAAACAAATGGAAATTTTCCGCTGTGAAATGGCTAAATTTTTCAAGCTCGCTCCACTCGCTCACATATATATTTCACAACCTCGGGTGTTTATAATTGCCAAAGTTCCCTGGTGTAGGTGGGGGGACACCCCCCTCCCAAACCAGTGGCGGATCCACGGGGGGGGGGGGGGGGGGGTTAGGGGGTTTAAACCCCCCTCCCCCCTTGGGCAGCCAAGTGAAAATGTATCAGTGGATCAGTGGAAAAAGTGAACAAAAAAGTGACAACAAATCACTTACGGGGGTTCAAAATAGCAAAAGAAATGTGAAAAAAGGTGAAACAAAATCACTTACGGGGGTTTAAAATAGCCAAAAAAAGTCGCCGCTTCGCGGCTCGTGGACGAAAGTGAAAAAAAGGTGCTAAAATCGCTTACGGGGGTTCAAAAAAGCAAAACAAAATTCGCCGCTTCGCGGCTCCTGGACGAAAGTGAAAAAAAGGTGAACAAAATTCGCTTACGGGTGTTCAAAAAGTGAACAAAAGGGTGAAAAAATCACTTACGGGGGTTCAAAATAGCAAACAAAAATTGCAGCTTCGCAGCTCGTGGACGAAAGTGAAAAAAAGGTGAAACAAAATCACTTACGGGGGTTCAAAATAGCCAAAAAAAGTCGCCGCTTCGCGGCTCGTGGACGAAAGTGAAAAAAAGGTGCAAAAATCGCTTACGGGGGTTTAAAATAGCAAAAAGAATTCGCCGCTTCGCGGCTCGTGGACGAAAGTTAAAAAAAGGTGAACAAAAATTCGCTTACGGGGGTCAAAATAGCAAAAAAAAGTCGGCGCTTCGCGGCTCGTTGATGAAAGTGAACAAAAAAGGCGAAAAAATCGCTTACGGGGGTTCAAAATAGCAAAAAAAGAATCGCCGCTACGCGGCTCATGGACGATGCTCTGCATCGTCATTGGGTCAAACCTGTTGTATTATATACGCGCACTATATTATTCATATGTAAGTACATTATACATATACGCTATGCAAGGAGTGCTGCGGTATGAGCAGCAAGATGACGCCGTTTGGACACGGACGTTTGTTTGTATTACTGGATTAAAGTTGTTGTTATATCTTTACACAACCGCCTGTTATCTCTTTATTCATACCAGTCCACTAATACAACATGGTGGCAGCGCAGTGGCGATACAGATTCACTGCCAAATCAGCACAGGACTGACGTTTTGTTAAGGAAAATCAACATGAGTGATTTGTGCTGAGACAAAGTTGGACCGATTCAATGGGACACACAACACATTCATATCTACTGCAGACACTCGTACATCAACTGGCTGAATGACTCGTTATCTGTAAGTAACATCGTGTGGGAATTAATTGATTATCTTCTCTCAAATCGCTGCTCATCAGAGAGAATTTTGTGCATGTCATTCGATATATGAACGCTATGCAGAGCATTTCTACGACGATTTCGTTGCACACATTTTTGACATTATACGCCAAGCCTGTTCCACACGCACGCTAGCTACGCCAGCCTAGCGTAATTTAGACATTGTACCAGTCGATCATCGATCGTCTACGCTGCGCACAGCCTAGCCAGCTAGCTCGCTGGAAGATAGAAGAGCTCCTAGGTGAGGGCAGGAAATATGAAGCCATCGCTGTAGGCAAACAATGTCTTCGCTCAATCGACTCTGCAGCGAACAATGTAGATGCCCTATCACACAACCAAGCCGGACGCAAGAAGTGCGGCAACTGTGATCTGAATCACCCGCCACGCAAATGTCCAGCTTACAAAGATACCTGCAAATCCTGCGGTTCTAAGGGACACTGGGCCAAATGCTGCAGAAAGGCCAAACATAGAAAACCATTTCGAGGACGAAGTCAAAGCAGGAGACGCCAAGGCAGCAATCGCAGTTTTCCTCAACGAAGGCAGAACACGCCCCCAAGACACCCAGCGAAACAAAGGGTTGCTGAAGTCTCCAAAGAGCCAGGAGGAGAAACGCATGATGACTTCGAAGAATTCCATACTATCGTACTGGGAAATGACGAAGATGCTCGCATTGACTCTGTGCATCAGAAAGAAACATTCGTCAAGATTGGGATCATCTGTCCAAGCAAACCAGGACAGCACATCCTGCACGCAAAGGTTGACACCGGTGCCAGTGGAAACACACTCCCTCTACGAACGATCAAGGCCATGTATGGAAGCAGATGGCAAGCAGTAACTCGCCCAACCACTGCACGTCTTACCGCATATAACGGTTCTCCAATACATTGTGTGGGCACACTATCAATCACGTGCAAGTACAAAGACTCCGAGTGGAGAGATCAAGTGTTCTACGTGGTCGATGTCTCCGGACCAGTGATCATCGGACTGCCTATGTGCAGTGAGCTTCAGGTTGTAACCATCCACGAGATGCACCACCAGAGCCGTAGCCCGACCAGCGGACCGCCTCCGTTGAACTCTGTCAAGGACCTGCAAGCACTGTATCCCGAACAATTTGACCGTATTGGTAATTTTCATGGGGAAGCGACACTGCATGTCAGAGAAGAGGCTGCTCCCACCATTGATCCACCACGGAAGTGCAGTGTCCACATCAAAGACAAACTGAAGTCTGAGCTAGATTCGATGGAGAAGCAAGGCATCATCCGAAAAGTCGAACATCACACCGACTGGTGTAGTTCGATTACGACAGTTCTCAAGAAAGATGGATCCTTGAGGGTATGCCTAGACCCCAGGAGATTGAATCAAAATCTCAAAAGATGTCCACACAAGATTCCAACTCTCGAAGAACTCAATCCAACCTTCTCTGGAGCAAAGCATTTCTCCAAGCTAGATGCTAAATCTGGATACTGGTCTGTTCACCTATCCAAAGAATCCCAGGAGCTGACAACTTTTCGTACCCCGTTTGGCAGGTACTGCTACACACGTCTTCCTTTCGGACTGTCTGTCAGCCAAGATCTGTTCCAACAACATATGGACCGCATTGTTGGCCAAGCAGAAGGATGCATCTGCATCGCTGATGACATCGCAGTTGTTGGACGTACCGAGGCGGAGCATGACAAGAACCTCCACAGACTGATGGAAGTTGCGCAAAGAGAAGGACTCGTCTTCAACAGCAAGAAGTGCATCATCAAGACGGACAGCATCAACTTCTTCGGCTCCGTGTATACCACAGATGGAATCCGCCCTGATCCACAGAAGATCGAAGACATTCATGCCATGCCGACACCCCAGGACAAAGAAGATCTACAGAAGTGTCTTGGCCTTCTCAACTATCTCGCTCCACACATCGCCAACTTCTCGGAAAAGGCATCACCTCTACGTGAACTGCTGAAGCGAGATGTGCCATTCACATGGCAAGACGATCATCAACACGCTTTCAATCAACTCAAGAAAGCAATCTCTGCAGAATCCTGTCTGCAATACTACAATCCTAAGGAAAAGACGACCCTGGAGGTCGACGCATCGATGAAAGGTCTTGGAGCATGTTTGATGCAAGATGGCAAACCAGTTGCATTTGCATCAAAGTCTCTCTCACCGTGCCAGGCAAACTACTCCAACATTGAGAGGGAAACACTAGCCCTAGTGTTTGGAATTCAACGCTTCCACACGTACCTGTTTGGAAACCAGTTCGATGTCGAGACTGATCATAAGCCTCTGGAAATGATCACGAGAAAACCACTAAGATGTGCACCACCTCGTCTACAAAGACTGCTCATCAAGATCCAAGGATATGATTTTGATGTCAGATACAAGCCAGGCAAATCGATGATCATATCAGACGCCCTGAGCAGGATGCCCAATCCAGACAAGAACCAAGATGTTCAACTCGATGTCAATGTGGAAGAGATCAATTCGCACATTGATCTGATATTCTTCGCGCAAAAGAAGAGGGACGAACTACAGCATGAGACATCGAGAGATCCTACCCTGAGAGCTCTGTGGAAAGTCGTCACAAATGGCTGGCCAGACACGATAAAGGAAGTTCCCACAGAGGTCAGAACCTTTTGGCCATACCGTGATGAAATCGGAGTATCAAATGGTGTACTTTTCAAAGGAAATCAAGTCATCATTCCCACAGAACTCAGACAAAACATTCTAAATCAACTCCATCAGGGCCACCAAGGGATCGAACATACTCGCAGACTAGCAAGGGAAACGGTGTACTGGCCAAAGATCAACAATAACATTGAGCGAGTCATCAAGAATTGCTGTGCCTGCCAAGAAAATCAAACCAAGCAGCAAAGAGAACCTTTGCAACCTCACGACATACCAACGTCACCGTGGACGAAGCTTGGAACTGACCTGTTCACTTTCAACAAAGAAGAATACCTGTTGGTGACTGACTACCACTCAAAGTATCCTATCGTGCGCAAGCTGCACAATACATCCAGCATGTCGGTTGCGAACATACTGAGTGGCATCTTCAGTCTTTTTGGACCACCAACAACTCTGGTATCAGACAATGGTCCACAATTCGTTGGAAAATCATTCAGAGAAATGTGCGAGAAATGGTCAATAGATCACATCACATCATCTCCGCGATACCCAAGATCCAACGGACTCGCCGAACGCATGGTGCAAACTGTCAAAGGGATTATGACAAAGTGCACAAGAACTGGCCAAGACATCCAAACAGCACTGCTACATTTCCGTGCCACACCAATTGACTCCAATCTACCATCACCTGCAGAGTTACTCTTTGGGAGACCAATCCGGACAACGCTTCCGAGTCACCATCTGACCAGACAATCGTCTACGCCTGATCTGCTGTTTCAGAGACAAGAGAAGATGAAACACGATCACGACGTGCATTCTAGAGAATTACCACCTCTGTACGTTGGACAGAAAGTCAGAGTTCTGGATCCTAAGGACAACACGTGGCTTCCAGCCGAAGTGAGCAAAGTGCGGCCAGAACCAAGATCCTACGAAGTAGCAACTCCCAACGGCAGCATCTTGAGGAGGAACAGATCTCACTTAAGAGAGATGCCGAATGGAACCACTCAAAAACAGATTGTTCCAAAACGAGTACATTTCGAAGACGACAGCGACAGGAGTGAAGTGATGAGACAAAGCCAAAACAAAACACAAACACACAAACAAAGACAACATCACACGTCAAACACACGCTCAGACACCACACACTACACTACAAGATATGGGCGTGAGATCAGACGACCCTCGCGTTACCATGAGTAGTACACACTGGAGAGAAAACCAGCTACACTGTTAATATCGTAAATATTGTATGAGTAAACAGTTCTTGAACAAAGATATGTTCATCCATTGTGTTCTCTATTTGTGCGGATGTTGTTAACTTCGCAATGTTAATCAGTTATTGGTGTTTGTAGTTCATTAAGTGGTTACTATGTATAGCATCTTAATTAATACCGTTTGAAATATTTGTTGCATACTTTATGTACAAACATTAGGACCCCAAATATTATTTAAATTATTGTGAAGCTGATATTTCACATTGGAAAGTTCATTCAAATTTGACACAAAGGCTTTTAAATACGTACAAGACGAAATGCTTTTATTGACAAAAAATAAGTTGAGTTTAAATGAAAAGGTTAGATTGTGTGATTGTGCATACTGCGTAGAATTAATGTTGTTTTTCTATTCATATGAAACAAGAAAATTAATTAGAGTTACGTTAAATGTAAAACGCTTAATATGTGTCGAAAAGGTTAAATCGCATACAAGTACTTTTGACAATTTGTTCAGTACAAAATCGTTAATTGTGTACAATGCTTAATATGTGTTATAAAAAAGGCTAAAACTGATTTATTAGGAATAATCATTAGACCAGTTGTTCGATAAGAATGAGATTGAGTTATTTCACTATTAAAGTTTTTATTAGATGATAATGATTGCATCCAAAGTTCAAACAAGTTTAGAATGTTAATAGTCTGAATGAATGTTTCACATTTATATGATAGTCAAAAAGTTATTTGCCATCTTATCTTTTCAGAAAGAGGGGGATGTTGTATTATATACGCGCACTATATTATTCATATGTAAGTACATTATACATATACGCTATGCAAGGAGTGCTGCGGTATGAGCAGCAAGATGACGCCGTTTGGACACGGACGTTTGTTTGTATTACTGGATTAAAGTTGTTGTTATATCTTTACACAACCGCCTGTTATCTCTTTATTCATACCAGTCCACGAATACAACAAAACCCCCTCCCCTTAGCAAAAAGCTAGATCCGCCCCTGCAAACCCTCCCCCCGCTAGGTGGCTTCGCGCCCTCAAAGTATAAACTTTCGCCCTCCCTAAGAAAATACCCTGGCGCCGCCCCTGTAGTATGGTACAGTTTACTAATGAAGAATTTTATCAAAAACTGCAAAATGATTGGCCATTGTTTTATATTACAGCTAAAAATGAAATATTTAAAGTTCGAAATCCTATGGGTTCGGAGGTCTCAGCCGCACACGCCGTCCGACAATTATCTGATTACCCCCCACTTTTTGATGCGGGGTGGCCTGTACAAGAAAAACAATCCCCACTTTTTTTTAGAAGTTAAATCTTCTAAAAATCTTACAAAATGCATAATAATAATATATAACTGCAACAATTATGACCATACTTATACAGTGATATTTTAAACACCAATTTCAAAAATGTCTCCACGTGGGAGGGGGCACACCCCCTCCCCCAAGTATCTAAAGACATGCACGGACGACAGGCGGACGATGTAAGTGTATTTCTGGTGTGTGTCTGTGTGTGTAAGTTCGATTGTGTTTGTATACTATATAGCAGTCTTATCATGAGGGGAGATGGTAATGATTTCTTTAATTAAGTATTATCAAATTTCCTTCCAAGGTATGCACCAGATTGCATTATTTCGAGTCCAAATTTGCAAAAGCTCCCTAGCGTGGGAGGGGGGACATCCCCTTCCCACCCCCCCCCCCCCCCCCCACCTGCGGTGCTCCGCTCCCTCGCAGTTGTGCCACGCCCCCAATCGGTTTACCGTATACGTACCACTTTAAAATTCCTTCCGACGGGCCTGTATATATACGTATATATATCTCAGCAGAGTCAGCACCCCCGGTGAAAAAATCGTTCCCAGGGCCCTGGTTGACATGCTCAGAATTCGGAGCCTTGAGCAACCAGAGGCGACCGAGTTGATGCCTTGGTCGCTCAAGCGCTAAATCATAAAAGCTAATTGGGGATCTGCCCCCTGGACCCCGGCATGGACTAAATAGCGGGCTCATATTCCCCCCTATTCCCTACACGTTTTTAATGGTTTTGCCAACGTGCTCACCAAGAGTGCTTCGCGCTTCTCGCACACAATGCCCGTTGACTTTAGGTGTCATTCTTTATGACTTTAGGTGTCATAACTTACGAGAGATGAATCCGATCACATGTTTTGGTGTGCGCCTGTATGGGTAGCCCCTCTTAATTTGAGCTCTGTAGTTTTGTGTTGATTATTTACATTTTTTGGTCAAAGTTTGACATTTTGTTTATACATTTTGGTATTTGTGATATCTAAGAGCGTTTTGGATAATTTTGGAAGGAATATTATTGGATATTTTGCGGTAAATTTGTAAGTTAATTTTGTACCAAGCTGTGTGCTTTCTGTAGCTTAGACATGTACATGCACCATGTATTCAGTTTAGTGTAGGTCTTTTTTAAGGCATTACTTTGTACATACACCCTCTGGTTGAATGGTGTGCTACACTGTGTTTACTGACTCTTGTTCGCCAATACAGCACCATCAACATCAATGGAGGGTATTAGGATAATCCTTTTGTACCTTTGTGTAGCTCTCTGCACAATTCTTTTCATCCCGGACTGCAAGCCTTTGGATTGCTTTGAATGGAGGAGATCTGCCCATGGAACACCAAGGCGCGCATCAACCCATCATACATACAGCCAGCCCATCGCATATTACAGTAACTCAACTGTCTGTTTTCAGCTTGCGATTTTATTATCGGGTGACGTCCAGCTGAACCCTGGCCCATCCTCATCCAGCAATCACCCTGTGGATGGAGATTACCCGAACCAACTTCATGTAAACTTCTCATCAACTGCTAACCACGCACATATGATCTATGGAGCATCAACTCTACATCACATCAATGACCACGGTCAACGACTACTTCATCAAGATGTATGGAGTAGGATTAGTGAGCTGGGCATTGGACGACGTCAGCGAACTCATCGCGGCCGAAGAGCACCCTCATATTTTCCTCATCAACCTACCAAGACGATCAGAGATATACCCGTCATCATACAACCTTGGCAGACAAAGCCAGTCTCAGGCGGAAACGCTCATCAAAATCTTCGTGATATCCCGAGACACGATCCTTCTAAACCAACCAACATCAAGGTGGGATTGTGGAACGCACATTCAGTCAGGAATAAATCATTTTTGCTCAGTGATTATATCTGTGAGCAGAAATTAGACATTATTTTTCTAACTGAAACATGGCTCCATACTGACGACCCTGTGGTCATCAAAGAGTGTACTCCTCCTGACTACACGTTCCTCAGCATTCCGAGACACAACAGTGGCCACGGAGGCATCGGTGTAGTATTTAAATCGCATCTCAATTTGACAGTGAAGAAAATTGACTCGCTGGTATTCAACACATTTGAACTAGCATATGTAGTCAACTTTATAAAAGCCATTAAGTTTCTTGTAGTGTACAGACCACCACCTTCTTCAGTTAACAGATACCGGATAAGTGAATTTTTGACTGAATTTGAAATGCTAGTGAACGAGATAGCACTGTTATCTGGAAATGTCGTTCTTCTTGGTGACTTTAACATGCATGTCGACTCACCAGCAAAAACTGATGTCGCACGTTTCCTTTCTATCATCGAAACAGGGAACCTCTCCCAGCATGTCCAAGGTCCAACTCACGTAAAGGGACATACACTGGATCTTGTTATGACCACGAATACACTGCATCCTTCTCACTCGCTACGTGAGAGCGACGACATTGACAATTCCAATGATTGTCAGATACGGGATCTCATCATACACCAGAACTTACTCTCTGATCATCATTGCATCCAGTTTGGTTTAACTTTTCCATCACTAGTTCCCGCTAATAAGCGAGCAGTACACAGTGTGAGGAAATTTAGATCAATGGACCAAGACGGATACTCCAAAGAGCTCTCAAACCGGCTTGTAAATATAACTGACAATGGTAATGTAAACGACATGCTTAATGCATACAACACCACTGTCACTGACTGCCTAGATACCTATGCCCCGAGAAGGACATTCCAACAATCCACGCGACTACGTAGACCATGGTTCAACGACGATATCCTCTCTGCTCGGAGGTCTAGAAGAAAAGCTGAGAGGAAATGGCGTAAACATCCTTCTGATGTCAATCGCACTGCATTTGAAGCAGCCAATAAACTTGTCAACGATCAAATTGTTCTTGCAAAAGAGGCATACCTCCATGAAAAACTGGATGATGCTGATAGCAAAACAATTTTTCAAACAGTAAATAATCTCTTGAATAAAGATTCAAGACCTCTTCCTGCCCACGATTCTCCAGCTATCTTGGGCACACAATTCGCAGACTTCTTTGCTACAAAAATCCTCCATATTAGAAATGAATTCGCATCCAGAATACCACCCAACACCGTCAATGAAAGTGTCAACGATAATGCTGAGATGACCTTCCCGACGTTCGACGTGATATCAGAGGCAACTCTCAAGGCTATCATGATGAAGATGTCAAGCACTTCATGTTCACTAGATCCTCAACCAACCTGGCTTGTTAAGAACAATTTAGACTGCCATGTTCCTGCTCTCACGAAACTTGTGAATACTTCTCTTCAATCTGGCGAGTTTCCGTCGGCTGCTCACCATGCCATCATCACACCGATCCTCAAGAAACCGTCTCTCAACAAGGATGATATATCCAATTATCGTCCAGTCAGCAACATCCCATTTATAGCTAAGGTTATTGAAAAAGCGGTTGCGTCCCAATTTGTTGCTTACTTAATTGATCAAAATCTGTACGACCCCATGCAATCAGCCTATCGATCATGTCATAGCACAGAAACTGCTCTGCTGAAACTGCAAAACGACACTCTGTCTTTCTTTAACGAACGCAAGGCAGTACTTCTAGTGCTATTGGACCTAAGTGCAGCTTTTGACACTGTCGACCATAACATTCTACTACAACGACTCAAATTTCACTTCTCTGTAACAGGTTCAGCTTTAGAATGGTTTACATCATATTTGCATGGTTGGACGTCACGTGTAAGCATCTCTGGGGTATTGTCAGATCCTCAGACCTTGAAATTTGGAGTACCCCAGGGATCTGTACTCGGACCCATCCTGTTTAGTATATACATTACCCCAATATCTGAAATATTTCGAAAATACAACCTTCAATATATCATTTATGCTGATGACATTCAAATTTATGCTCCATTCGACCCTCGATCACCAGAAGATTTTCAAAAGACACTACACTCTATATCAGAGTGTGTAATCGAGATTGAGAAGTGGATGTCATTAAATTTCTTAAAGGTAAATAGTTCTAAAACAGAATTTATGCTGATGCATTCAGTAAATTGTCAAGTGAACGATTTTCTTCACACTGAATTGAATGTTTCTAGTCATAGAATTAAACTTTCCTCTCAGGTTATGAACTTGGGTATATGCTTAGATTCCAATTTTAAGCTTACATCACACGTTAGCAATGTGATTAAGACATGTAATTTTCATTTACGTAATTTATGGCGAATTAGAAGATTCTTGAATACAGTCACCTGCCATCATGTTGTCAGAGCCCTAATTTTGTCTAGAATTGATTATTGTAACAGTCTGTTCACAGTTTTGTCCTCAAAAGACAAGAAGAGAATTGATAGTGTTGTTAATCGAGCCGCTCGATTAATTTATGCTGTTGGTCGAGGGGCACATACATCACCTTTGTTGAGAGAATTACACTGGTTACCATTTAATCAACGCATTCTATTTAAAATTTGTTTGTATATATACAAAATCCTTCATGAAATATCACCTTCTTATTTGAATAATATTATTACTTTGTACAAACCCACTCGTAATCTTCGTTCCGTCACTGACACTTCCAAACTTGTCATCCCAAGATCTCACTTTGTTTTTGTTGATAAAAGATTCGCTATTGCAGCTTCCGTATCATGGAATGCTCTACCACAATACATTAGACAAATGCCGCATGTACTTACTTTTAAAAAGCACCTAAAATCCTTCCTCTTTCCTGATTTGTAGTGTAGTTTGTAAGACTCTTGTAAATGTGTTATGCTGTAATTGTTATATTTGTAAGCGCTATGATACATTGTGAATAGCGCTATATAAGTAACCTGTATTATTATTATTATTATTATGTGCGATTGAACTGTAGTTTATTTGACTGTCATTTTTATCTCAAAATAAATTATATGCACGTTAATGTTTGTATTTTATATTACCATTGACTTACATATTTATTTATTTTATATTGTATATTCAAATAACCGATATTATATCCTACATGAATGAAATCCTGTTCAGTGATTGGTCTACATAGCGTCATGTGACCAAACATAGTAATGCCCATGGAGAAAAATGTGCTATGCGTGACGTCATTCATGGAATAGTAAATGCTATTCCATGAATGACGTCATAGATGCCGGGTGATCATATTGAGCCCATAGAGATGCGTGTTATAGAACTTCCCTGCGAGCAGAGGTCTTGTTTGAGCTTGCGAAAGATGCTCGACGAGATTTCTCAAAGAGTTATTTAAAAAGAAATACAGCATATGTTCACCCGTGAATATCAATAAGTTCCAAAGAATATTCTAGAGATGCATTTCATGTATAACGTAGCGGTATTCGAATTAAAAAATTACGACAATGGTGCACATTGTACATCATTGTCCTTTTGGGTCGTGACACTAATTCGTCATTTAACAATCGACCGCGGTGTGCACTGCACTAGCTGTATGTATAATGTACGAATAACAATTTTCTCCATACAATTACACGTGTGTAGTATGTAAAGCAGGTTAATTATTCACTCTGATGCGCGCGTTTTGCATTTGGGTGCGCATTAGTTGTTAAGGCGCGTAACCATGAATAGAAAGATAGCGCAATACGCGCTCTGCGCTAGGACTATTGCGCAAAGGGGGTCAGTGTCACAAACAGAACATAGTCAGTCCAGTGATGGTTCCATGATCAATGTTTTGTTTTCCTTATATTTTTTCTTTAATTTAATTGAAATCATTTATTTTTGCGATGATTATGATTATGCGAAGGATATAAAACAAATATATCATGCACTATTTCGAGCCACTGGTGAAATTATGGATTCCTCAGTGACAGAAAAAGCACTATGTTCTTCGGGTCTACGACCCTCAGAACATAGTGTTTTTCCTGTCACCTCGGAATCCATAATTTCAACTAGAGGCTCTCAGTGCATGGTATATTTGTTTACTATAAACTTTACAAACTATTTGAATGATCACAGATATCCAGGGTATCCCATCATCAATTTACCATACACTTAGCTATATTTTTGGTATATGAATGAATTATATTTTATTTTATTACTTTTTCAGTTCTTTTTTTTTTGTTCTTTCTCTTTTGTTTTGTTAGTTGTTAGTGATACATCGCTATAAGTGCATAAATGAGGGGTATGCCTGTGTGTGCTAGATGTAAAAACTGTAATCTCCTTTCTTCTTTTGGGATGCTTTGCATACTGTTTCTGGGAACTTTTTCCTTTTAATCATTTCTATGATGATCAAGAGTTTCTATGGACATTATATAGTTATTTGCATGCAAGTCAACATATTGATATTGATAAATTTGTATACTTACAAGTAAATCTTTTTGACATGAATAATCTTGATACAATACACTTGTTAGATGGTACTTGTGTTGGTTCAGATGATGCCAGGGATGCATTTGTTACTAGGGAATGTGAATACATGTTTTCGGATGATTTTAAAGAAAAGCATACACATGATGATACGTATTTGTCTTGTATGCATGTTAATATTAGAAGCTTATGCAAACATTTTAATGATTTACAATTGCTCATTGCATATTTGGAATTTACTTTTAGCATTATAGGCGTAACTAAAACGTGGTTTTGTGCCAACACTGATATTCAACAATATAATTTGCGTAACTACTCTCTTGTTCATACCACAAGATATAATAGACCCGAAGACGGTGTACTCTTGTACATACGAAATGATATTGATTATATTGTACGAGCTGACCTGTCAAGCTGTACGCCTGAATGTAATAGTAATAGGTTGTATTTATCGACCACCAAATACAAATGTACGGGATTTTATGGATCGATTGGATACATCAATTGAACTTGTTACTAGTGAAAAAAGGGATATATATTTCATGGGAGATTTTAATATACATTTGCTTAATTATGATCACCATAGTCCAACAAATGATTTTATAGATAATTTGTTGTCCCTAGGACTTTTCCCCTTAGTACATAAACCTACGAGATTATCACCACACTCCACAACATTGATAGACAACATATTCACTTATAATGTTACTCACATAATTTATTCAGGTTTACTTCTTATATTTATATATCTTATATTTCAGATCATCTCCCAAAATTTGGATTATGTATGTGTAATAATAATCAATCGCCCACCTACCAATCAAATACAACAAAAAGACTTATTACTGAACAAGGTATTGCACAGTTTAGAACAAAATTATTGGATATTGATTGGTCTTATATTGAAAATTGTAATGATGTGAATTGCACTTATGAATATTTTATTCAAAAATGTAATAAGTGTTATAATGATTGTTTTCCTTTTAAAGAAAATCAAAAGAAAAAGTGTAAGTTTAGAAAACCATGGATTACTAAGGGTATACTTAAGTCAATCAATAAAAAGAATAGATTGTATAAAGCATTTATATTTAATCCTACTGATCAAAATAAGATTAAATATAATAAGTATAAGAATACTCTAACATCTTTGATTCGCACATCTAGATAATGAGTACTTTTATAACTTGTTTAATAAACTTCGGGGTACCACCACCCAAAACTAATATTTGTATAATAGAAAGGTAACATCTTTGGTATTCCATTCCATCAACAAGTTCACAAAAATATGTTTGCAGAAAAAAACTATATAATTGGAAACCGCATCACCATTCTAAAGTATGCGTTTATGCGGTCTGAATTGTGTAGACTACCGCGGGTGCAGCAAGCGAATCGCTCGGAATTATATTGCCTACAAACGTACGCGTGAGTAGAATTGGCGCACTCGCAAACCAGGAACCAGGAAATAGTAGTGGTTTCGTAAGTGGTAGAAATTAATTGCTTTGTTTATGAATTACTCAACCCTTTGCAAAATGTTAGGTATCTATTTGATATCTCAAAACAGTACCAAAACATGTAGTAATGTGTTGTTATTTGCCCGGTGGTCCCCTTTAAAAAAACGTGGGATGAAATAAATACATTATTGGGTAAATTTAAAGGGTATAAATCGCCCTCTGAAATGTATAATTGTCATAATAAATGTAATACTCCAGGAGAAATAAAAGAGGAAAACGAGGAATTATAATTATTACTCACTCGGCTTTTCAAGCACATACTAAGCCCTTATTTATTAGATTAAAATGCTTGAACTTATATGATCTTATTTTGTTTGACACTTGGGTCCTCATAATTATTTAAATGTATGAATAATCTAGCCCCTTACTCATTTAGTGCTATTTTTACAAAAACGGCAAATGTACATACGTATAATACACGTCAAAGCCAACACCTGTACCAATCTCTCGATCGCACTACTGTCTCACTCAATTCATTTTATTTTAAAGCTATACAAGAATGGAATAGCCTAGACCCTGACATTAAGTCTAGTTCAAGCTTATCAAAGTTTTAAAAATTACGTAAACATAAGTTGCTCACTAGATCTACCCAAAACTATAATTAGTCATTTGAAAGTATAACCACATTGTTTTTAAGTAATGATAATTTGAGTTAGCTTTGCAAGTATTATTATATTAGTAGTGTCCATATTTATTATTATATTCGTATCTTGTATATTATTGTGCATTTGTGTTCCATTTCTATTCCTTATACTTCACTCTTCTTCTCCTTGACCCCATTACTCCTTCTTTTATATTCTTCTTTATTTCAATCCTTAATCTGTTTTCTCTATTTTGGTGTGTATGCGATGTATTAGTTGTTTTTTGCCTGATGCTTAATAAGTAATTATTTGTAAAGTTGTATTTAGTTAATTAGTTGATTATGTTCTTAAGGTGCCCCGCTCACAAGATTTGCTTTCAAGGGGCACCGCAACCATTTGTTGATTTGATTGTATTTGATAAATTTTGATATTTGGTTGAAATAAAATAAATGAAAGGAAATGAAATTCTCTTCAAAAACTATGTTTGTCCGCTTGAAGCACGATACAAAATGTCTCAGGCTATTAATTGGCTCGTTGTGTAAACTTATGATTAATTAGTATGTGACTATGTTTCATGTTCAAAATTAAAGGAATTAATGACCCCCCTCACAAACCAGCAGATACAAATATTTAAACAAATAAACAAAATAGTACGCATAACCACGTTCACACATTTAAGTGATCCTATTAACGTCGTTATGTTCAGACAAACAACATTCCGTTAAGCTCTTACTTTTAAATTAGCCTGTATCTTGTTGTTTGACTAATGGTAACAGAAAAATAAAATCGGTTTTGATTTTGTCAAATGTGTCCCCAAATATGGACATATTCATGATGGAATGAAAAGCGTTACGGAACGCTTTTCAATTTCAGTCAATGGGCACAAAGGTGTTACACAATGTTATTGTTCTTTTTCTATTAAATTATCCTATATTGCTGTATTGAAAATCGAAATTATATTGGTATGATCAAGACTGAAGTCTCAATTATCACATGTTGATATTTCTTGTGAAGTCACCGTATAGTTTAAATATATTTTAAGCGATGGCATACCATTAGAACGAAGGAATATCATTGGCACCACCGTCCATCCCCCGTCATATCTTGACGCACAATAGAAGACACCATAGGCATCATTGCCTCCTGGTAGATTAGATGTGTACACTACCGAAGTAGGTGGGACTCCCTGCAGTTCCCCAGTCACAGTAGGTCCGGGTGGTTCTGGGCTGTTACTGATAGGAGCATTACGTGTGTAGACGTAGCGACCAGTTTCAACTGTAGCATCCACATCAGGCTCGCTCCGATGGCATCTAAAGAAAGAGTTGCCATCCTCTGCAGACACCACCCCTCTGCCCACTGTCGATATGTAGTTAGTTCTTTCTACCGAAAAAGAAACAAGAAATCAAATCATCAAGCTTTCGATTGGTGCAAATTCATAGGAAACATTATCGTTATAACAATATTAAATAACAAAGCTGTAATGTGCATGTGTAACACATGCCCAGGCTCCCGCAAGTCGCCACTCTTTAAATTAGCATGGTTATTATAATTACATTGACCGCTCTGATACTGCAATGCTTTGTCATCTTTGAAAGCAGCCCATCAGTCTATTTTGGGCCAACTGGTAGAGGATTTTTAATTTGTTAAAAATAAATGTTGTATTGCTTGTTTTATACTATAACACGTACAATTCGGGCTTACCGCTGTTTTCATTTGGTAAATACAGTGGCATAATCGGTTTACAACGGAATTGAATATAAGCGAAGATTGAAAGTGTAAACATGTACTAATATTTTGGATAAAAGTATATTATTACATAACACTTGCAGTTAATGTTGTGTATATCAGAACAATGCAACCGGCTGGTCAAATCTTTCCTATAATCAATTACTTGTTATATATAACTGGATAGCTTCACTTCCACTTACAAATGAAAAGATCAGAAAATATATTTCATTTTAAACAAATCAATATGTATTTCAAAGCATTATTAAGTTCGTTTCTCACCCGAGTTTACAGGAAGAACACACACGAGTGTGCATACTAAATGCAGTGCACCGTAGGGTGTTGCACCGAAAGGCATCATTTAGCCTTGATGTGTCTTGCGCAATAGTTGAAAGTTCTCGCGCTGGAGGAAAAATAAACAAAAGGCATATTTATTAGACATATCAGTTAAAACGTCACAGTCCTTTTCGTGTCAATTTGGCACAAATAGGCCGTTGGCCAAGCGCCGGAATTATGCTTCTTTCTCAAATTCCGTGGCTGAAGTATATGGGGACATAGGTTTAGGCATTTTACAATTTAAATACAAATATAACAATCCAGAAGCTGTTAAATCCCACTCTGACAGCTCGCCTCTAACGTCAGTATGAATTTAAACAAAATCTCATACCGACGACACTACAGATTGAACGAGACACACATTGTACACGAATGCAATGTCCATTGACTTGCGTGTTAACCGTGTGCTGAGGCCGGTGCTTTGTCTCATTGCGGTTGGTAGAGAAGAATATGTTGCTAATTTGACATGTGGTACTACTTTTGTACTGATTATACCGTGTTTATTTTCGGTATGCATGTTGTGTGCTGATCATTATTCACATTCTGTTCATGAATGAAGACTTTGATTGATATGAGCAGTAGCGTAGACAGGTTCTTACACCTGGGGGGATGATTTGCTGTTCAGTTCACCGGACCAAGACTAATTTGTTCGCGGCCGAGACCACCTGCCCAAATATTTTGAGACCAAGGCAATTGCTTGGAAGTCCTCTCATTCCGAGACCAAGTACTTTCACAATTTTCGAGACCGAGACCAAGTACCTTCAAAGTTGAAAACCCCTCTCAGTTGTGGGGGGGCGGGGGGGGGTGGGGGGGTTCCGTAAACAATTTTCGAAGCCGAGACCAAGTACTTTCCAAATTTTCGAGACCGAGACCAAGTACCTTCAAAGTTGTAAAACCCCTCTCAGTGGGTGGGGGGGGGGGGGGGGGGGGGGGGGGGGGGTTCAGTAAACAATTTTCGAAGCCGAGACCAAGTACTTTCCAAATTTTCGAGACCGAGACCAGGTTCATCGACTCTCTCAGTCCAAATACTTTCACAATTTTCGAACCCGATACCGGAGATCTTTGACAATTTTTGGTACCGAGATCGGGTTTTAGTCGGTTGTTACCACGTTTAAGTCGGTCGAGACCAGGTTTTAGACGGTCAAGACGGCTTAAAAGTAGTCTCGAGACCAGCTAAAATATATCCTTCCCTAAAACCTGGGGGGATGATTGTACATGTCATCCCCCCCATCTTGTGGGTTGGGGGGATGCATCCCCCTCATCCCCCCCGTTGTCTACGCCCCTGGATATGAGTATGAATATCTTGAATCCTAAGCAAACTGATTTGTAATAATTACATTCTTTATATAAATACGACTCTATGTAGTTTGGTCACTTTTTTTTTTTTTCCTTCTTTTTTTCCGTAGTTGATACTTCAATTTTAAAAAAACATTACTTATTTTAGGGATCTACATTCTTCAAGCCATGCTTTTTAGCGGATTCCTATTTTATTTCTGATTCCGCTTATGATATGATAGTTCAAAATGTAATTGTAAATTAAATAATAATTATATAAACGTTATTTTTGATTGGCAATGTACAATAACATGCGCATGTGTATAATTTCAACGTGTATCTTTATCAAATGTTTTTTTTGTATGATTTATTCACTGTAAATATATGTATGTTCTTGTTAAAAATGAAATGAAATTGAACGTTGAACCTTGAAGTCTGAGTTTAATTAACATCAATGAGTGGGGTTAGCCTGTACAGCGAGTGACCTAGAATGGTGCTCGTTCCTTGACATTATGGCCAATGTGGAACGTATTTGCATGGAGTTATATTTGAATGTGGGGGGGAAACGTCTCCTTTAAAGGAGGGGTGCAATCCCGGCTTTGATTCAGGTTTATAGCTTTAAATATGTGCCTTTATTGATATACCACACTCTTTTTTTCAAAGAAATCCTTAAGTTGGGAAAAAAAGGTTAATTTCATGCAACTTTTTTGCTTTATTACGCATCGGCGTTCCATGCTCCTAAAAAAAGTCATTTATAGCAGAGCGGAAATGTGCGCACGTGTCACCCGATTCATGACATCACTTGCAGACCGCAACGCGGAGGAATGTGCATTGTTTACATGCAGAGCCTATGACTTGCTTGTAAAACAAACTCGTTTTTGCTTGTAAATTGAGGTTTTACTGAAAATGCTTAAGAATTGCTAAGAAATGAATTGTAGCAGGATGCAGCTACACATCTGAGTGTATATCGTCCCATGATATAAACCTGAACAAATGTTTGCAAATATTGAAACAAATGGAAATAATATCTCTGTGTCAACGTGAGTATTGTACTCAGCGTGTACGTCTATGACCGAGCTAAACTGCGATTGCCTGCCGGTGACGTCACAAAGATGACGTCATTTTTTGTTCGCCCGGGACTCAGTTTTTTTACGGGGGTTCCGAAAGAGAATTTACAAGTTGATTTTTTTATTTTACCGGGTTTTCCCACGAGGAAAATAAGTTTGTATTAGTAATCTTCATGAAAATCTACCTTAGATACAGTAAAACCCAATTTTGAGGCAGTTTTCTTGTCACCATACCTTTAACATGTTTAACCTTTGTTCTATACCATCGCCGCTCCCTCTCTATTTTACTTTCTAAAAGAACTGTCAGCTTTCCTTGCATAAGAATGTTCCATTCTCTTTCTCGCTAAATAATATAAATCATAAATATAGGAAGAGGATTTTCAAGAATACTGATATTGTAACGAATTTGTCTTTTTGACGGACAAATGTTATAGGATGAAGATGATGATGTAATGGATGTCTGGATGGCCGAGGTTATATAGTTCTAAATCACAATCATAATCACATTCACTCTGTAAAGCACGTTCCACAAGCTTCGATATACAGATACGAGTCGACGAGATTTATTTGGTTACTTGTTTAATATTCACTGAACTGAGCATACACCCAACATGAGGTATAACTCACATCGTGAACATCACGATCTCCAACTCCCAGATTCGACTGCCTCAAAATGAACAGCACAAACTCCAGCTCCCTGATTATCACTCTACAGACTTCGACTTAGACTTAGACTCCGAATGAGAGAGAGGTCGAGCTTATATAGGCTAGTCCAGTTTACTGACATAACCCTGGACATTGACTTCCAGTCTGAGCTAGGACAAAGAATGACATCTATAAAGACACCGACTAAGAGGGAACTTAATGCATCAAAGAACAACCTCTAGCGACTTTACATTACAATGGACATACTTCTTGGAAATACAGTAATCCCTAAACATTACAGAGCTTAATGTTAAGCTAACGGCAACATCTGAGAGAAGGGTCAACAATACTTCTTAGAAATACACCTATAAACATTACAGGGATTTAAGATTAAGATTAAGACAGGGTAACGCAGATTTAATGACATCAAAAAGCATCACCGCTCTTGAGAGGGGTGAACGGGGAAACACATAAAAGCGATGGTATATGAATGGCATTGTAAGGTGAGGGTTAAGTGGGAACTAAATCACACGGTTTAAGTGGGTGGATAAGTTGCTGGTTGGTAAACATTACAAGAACAAAGAGGCAACAAACTATATACATGGGGACTATTAAATGCATGTATCTACATTCGTAACAATACCTCCCCCTTTGAAAAATCTCACTGTCCTCAGTGAGGCAACAGTGGAAATAGAAAACAATTACAGGAAACATAACATGGACATTTTGTACGACAAATCAATGTTTAAATGATACATCAATTATATGGAAAACACCAATAATGCAACTTATACATCAAACAATATCTACTCTATATGCTCTAATATGCTAACACGGACGCCTAAACACAATTCGCAAACACGTTATATAAACCAATAAACATCGACCTATCTATTATAGCTACCACAAATTATAATTATCTACACAACCATTAACACAGTACCAGCACATGTGCGAAATAAAAACTAAATACACAAACAATCACTTTGTTTAAAGCTCCAAAAACAGTCTTAAGTAATCTCGTGAAACATAAGAAAAGCAAACCAGAGGTATTTAATTTGCAGATCTAATTAAAGTGATAACACCAAAACTAAATCAGAACTCTGAAAAAACAAAACATCAACCAAGTTAACAAACATCACTGAACCAAATGGGAAAACAAAAATGACAAAGATGTTAAAGCGGTAAAGACAAATGGAAAAAAAAGAAATCCCAGAAAGGAGGAGTTGGTTTAAAAATAAAACAAACATAATCATGCAATTACAAACATCATGGTAATAAGTATAACATCCAATTGTGCTCTTTCTAGTCATATTTTGTTTCGTTTCCCATAATTTCCAAATGATTTACCAATTTTGTAATCCATTCAACGAGACTTAACACTATTATTTTAACACCTCCACATTAAAAAAAAAAAAAAAAAAAAATTCTGTGGTCATATACTGTGTTCATTGTCCAAAGAATTATTTTATATCGGCATGCAATGATAAAGTTCTTTTTCTTCACGAACATCAAGGGAATGTCTATATAGTCCACTGTCTCAGCTTCCTAATTAATAACATTTTCATTCCTTAAAAATTATCGGAATACTGACGATGACCACCAATCCAGCAATCCGCCGTGATCGATGTCCGTGGTCGTGTACGTCATGTTAAATACTATCTGGATATGGGTTAGTACATTCCGATTATCAGCTTCCATGTCGCTGTCGAGGTCGTTTTCTGCATCGTACGTTATCAAGCGTTTGCGGATGAGTTGACAAAAGGTGACTTCCTACGGCCCGGTTAATTCCAGCGAAGGCGTCTGTCTCATGAGACGCAGGGCAGGTTGTCTTTTCGTCAACGTCGACCGCGTGGTGGTTGCGATATCTAAAACTACACTATATAAATTACCGGGCTCGTTCCAACGTGCAATGTCCAACGGAACCATGGCAACGGCCCCTCATCTCCGATTTCGGCGCGACCACTTTTACAGATACCCAGTATGTTCCAACACATACTGGCTGTATTACAACGCGACTTACATACAAATTAACCTAAACTACATATATCGCACCTCGCTTCATAATCCACAACTGCAACGATGACCTCAAGGCTCCATATCGAAGACAATAATTTATCACAATAATACATGTACAAATCTAAATAGCCTTATTTCTCACAAATACAATGAGGTTAAAACACAAACAAATCTCCATGCTCGTTTTAAATCAAAGAAAGCTCTACATAATTTTACGAATCATATCCATAACTATTTTCTTTTCTCCGAACAATGTGCTAGCTGAGACTAATGGCGTATAAAGGGTTTCCCTCGAAGACGTCGAATTACAGAATATTTGCATTCCGATAGGTAAGGTTCTAGGTAATACCTATGCAGTACCACGCGAGCTCAAGCTTGATCACACCATCTCCGCACGCGAGGCTGGAATCGTAGAACGATGACGTCGCACATGACGTCCGGCGTTGAGATTCCCGCAATCGATGTCGATGAGGTCCAGCATAATGACGGCGATGACCAACGATGGACGATGAAGACAAAGTCTGCTCCATGACAGTGAGGCCACCAGCTCCTCCTCGAACTCATCGCCAACAGATCGATGACCACCAAGAGCCAGCACACGCCGAACTTAGCCATGCTGGACACCATGACCAACAATAACATCGATCTCTTATTCGTCCATGGTTGACGAAGAACGCAGCTACTCTGGACCCAAGCTAGTTTTCTTTTTCTCGAGCATCGTCGCAACTTTAGCACCGTATTCAAGTGTTAAAATCTCCCGTCAGTGGCATGTCCAAGGCACGTGTTGAAGTCCAGCATCCCACTTCTGACACCAGTGTAACGAATTTGTCTTTTTGACGGACAAATGTTATAGGATGAAGATGATGATGTAATGGATGTCTGGATGGCCGAGGTTATATAGTTCTAAATCACAATCATAATCACATTCACTCTGTAAAGCACGTTCCACAAGCTTCGATATACAGATACGAGTCGACGAGATTTATTTGGTTACTTGTTTAATATTCACTGAACTGAGCATACACCCAACATGAGGTATAACTCACATCGTGAACATCACGATCTCCAACTCCCAGATTCGACTGCCTCAAAATGAACAGCACAAACTCCAGCTCCCTGATTATCACTCTACAGACTTCGACTTAGACTTAGACTCCGAATGAGAGAGAGGTCGAGCTTATATAGGCTAGTCCAGTTTACTGACATAACCCTGGACATTGACTTCCAGTCTGAGCTAGGACAAAGAATGACATCTATAAAGACACCGACTAAGAGGGAACTTAATGCATCAAAGAACAACCTCTAGCGACTTTACATTACAATGGACATACTTCTTGGAAATACAGTAATCCCTAAACATTACAGAGCTTAATGTTAAGCTAACGGCAACATCTGAGAGAAGGGTCAACAATACTTCTTAGAAATACACCTATAAACATTACAGGGATTTAAGATTAAGATTAAGACAGGGTAACGCAGATTTAATGACATCAAAAAGCATCACCGCTCTTGAGAGGGGTGAACGGGGAAACACATAAAAGCGATGGTATATGAATGGCATTGTAAGGTGAGGGTTAAGTGGGAACTAAATCACACGGTTTAAGTGGGTGGATAAGTTGCTGGTTGGTAAACATTACAAGAACAAAGAGGCAACAAACTATATACATGGGGACTATTAAATGCATGTATCTACATTCGTAACAATACCTCCCCCTTTGAAAAATCTCACTGTCCTCAGTGAGGCAACAGTGGAAATAGAAAACAATTACAGGAAACATAACATGGACATTTTGTACGACAAATCAATGTTTAAATGATACATCAATTATATGGAAAACACCAATAATGCAACTTATACATCAAACAATATCTACTCTATATGCTCTAATATGCTAACACGGACGCCTAAACACAATTCGCAAACACGTTATATAAACCAATAAACATCGACCTATCTATTATAGCTACCACAAATTATAATTATCTACACAACCATTAACACAGTACCAGCACATGTGCGAAATAAAAACTAAATACACAAACAATCACTTTGTTTAAAGCTCCAAAAACAGTCTTAAGTAATCTCGTGAAACATAAGAAAAGCAAACCAGAGGTATTTAATTTGCAGATCTAATTAAAGTGATAACACCAAAACTAAATCAGAACTCTGAAAAAACAAAACATCAACCAAGTTAACAAACATCACTGAACCAAATGGGAAAACAAAAATGACAAAGATGTTAAAGCGGTAAAGACAAATGGAAAAAAAAGAAATCCCAGAAAGGAGGAGTTGGTTTAAAAATAAAACAAACATAATCATGCAATTACAAACATCATGGTAATAAGTATAACATCCAATTGTGCTCTTTCTAGTCATATTTTGTTTCGTTTCCCATAATTTCCAAATGATTTACCAATTTTGTAATCCATTCAACGAGACTTAACACTATTATTTTAACACCTCCACATTAAAAAAAAAAAAAAAAAAAAATTCTGTGGTCATATACTGTGTTCATTGTCCAAAGAATTATTTTATATCGGCATGCAATGATAAAGTTCTTTTTCTTCACGAACATCAAGGGAATGTCTATATAGTCCACTGTCTCAGCTTCCTAATTAATAACATTTTCATTCCTTAAAAATTATCGGAATACTGACGATGACCACCAATCCAGCAATCCGCCGTGATCGATGTCCGTGGTCGTGTACGTCATGTTAAATACTATCTGGATATGGGTTAGTACATTCCGATTATCAGCTTCCATGTCGCTGTCGAGGTCGTTTTCTGCATCGTACGTTATCAAGCGTTTGCGGATGAGTTGACAAAAGGTGACTTCCTACGGCCCGGTTAATTCCAGCGAAGGCGTCTGTCTCATGAGACGCAGGGCAGGTTGTCTTTTCGTCAACGTCGACCGCGTGGTGGTTGCGATATCTAAAACTACACTATATAAATTACCGGGCTCGTTCCAACGTGCAATGTCCAACGGAACCATGGCAACGGCCCCTCATCTCCGATTTCGGCGCGACCACTTTTACAGATACCCAGTATGTTCCAACACATACTGGCTGTATTACAACGCGACTTACATACAAATTAACCTAAACTACATATATCGCACCTCGCTTCATAATCCACAACTGCAACGATGACCTCAAGGCTCCATATCGAAGACAATAATTTATCACAATAATACATGTACAAATCTAAATAGCCTTATTTCTCACAAATACAATGAGGTTAAAACACAAACAAATCTCCATGCTCGTTTTAAATCAAAGAAAGCTCTACATAATTTTACGAATCATATCCATAACTATTTTCTTTTCTCCGAACAATGTGCTAGCTGAGACTAATGGCGTATAAAGGGTTTCCCTCGAAGACGTCGAATTACAGAATATTTGCATTCCGATAGGTAAGGTTCTAGGTAATACCTATGCAGTACCACGCGAGCTCAAGCTTGATCACACCATCTCCGCACGCGAGGCTGGAATCGTAGAACGATGACGTCGCACATGACGTCCGGCGTTGAGATTCCCGCAATCGATGTCGATGAGGTCCAGCATAATGACGGCGATGACCAACGATGGACGATGAAGACAAAGTCTGCTCCATGACAGTGAGGCCACCAGCTCCTCCTCGAACTCATCGCCAACAGATCGATGACCACCAAGAGCCAGCACACGCCGAACTTAGCCATGCTGGACACCATGACCAACAATAACATCGATCTCTTATTCGTCCATGGTTGACGAAGAACGCAGCTACTCTGGACCCAAGCTAGTTTTCTTTTTCTCGAGCATCGTCGCAACTTTAGCACCGTATTCAAGTGTTAAAATCTCCCGTCAGTGGCATGTCCAAGGCACGTGTTGAAGTCCAGCATCCCACTTCTGACACCAGTGTAACGAATTTGTCTTTTTGACGGACAAATGTTATAGGATGAAGATGATGATGTAATGGATGTCTGGATGGCCGAGGTTATATAGTTCTAAATCACAATCATAATCACATTCACTCTGTAAAGCACGTTCCACAAGCTTCGATATACAGATACGAGTCGACGAGATTTATTTGGTTACTTGTTTAATATTCACTGAACTGAGCATACACCCAACATGAGGTATAACTCACATCGTGAACATCACGATCTCCAACTCCCAGATTCGACTGCCTCAAAATGAACAGCACAAACTCCAGCTCCCTGATTATCACTCTACAGACTTCGACTTAGACTTAGACTCCGAATGAGAGAGAGGTCGAGCTTATATAGGCTAGTCCAGTTTACTGACATAACCCTGGACATTGACTTCCAGTCTGAGCTAGGACAAAGAATGACATCTATAAAGACACCGACTAAGAGGGAACTTAATGCATCAAAGAACAACCTCTAGCGACTTTACATTACAATGGACATACTTCTTGGAAATACAGTAATCCCTAAACATTACAGAGCTTAATGTTAAGCTAACGGCAACATCTGAGAGAAGGGTCAACAATACTTCTTAGAAATACACCTATAAACATTACAGGGATTTAAGATTAAGATTAAGACAGGGTAACGCAGATTTAATGACATCAAAAAGCATCACCGCTCTTGAGAGGGGTGAACGGGGAAACACATAAAAGCGATGGTATATGAATGGCATTGTAAGGTGAGGGTTAAGTGGGAACTAAATCACACGGTTTAAGTGGGTGGATAAGTTGCTGGTTGGTAAACATTACAAGAACAAAGAGGCAACAAACTATATACATGGGGACTATTAAATGCATGTATCTACATTCGTAACAATACCTCCCCCTTTGAAAAATCTCACTGTCCTCAGTGAGGCAACAGTGGAAATAGAAAACAATTACAGGAAACATAACATGGACATTTTGTACGACAAATCAATGTTTAAATGATACATCAATTATATGGAAAACACCAATAATGCAACTTATACATCAAACAATATCTACTCTATATGCTCTAATATGCTAACACGGACGCCTAAACACAATTCGCAAACACGTTATATAAACCAATAAACATCGACCTATCTATTATAGCTACCACAAATTATAATTATCTACACAACCATTAACACAGTACCAGCACATGTGCGAAATAAAAACTAAATACACAAACAATCACTTTGTTTAAAGCTCCAAAAACAGTCTTAAGTAATCTCGTGAAACATAAGAAAAGCAAACCAGAGGTATTTAATTTGCAGATCTAATTAAAGTGATAACACCAAAACTAAATCAGAACTCTGAAAAAACAAAACATCAACCAAGTTAACAAACATCACTGAACCAAATGGGAAAACAAAAATGACAAAGATGTTAAAGCGGTAAAGACAAATGGAAAAAAAAGAAATCCCAGAAAGGAGGAGTTGGTTTAAAAATAAAACAAACATAATCATGCAATTACAAACATCATGGTAATAAGTATAACATCCAATTGTGCTCTTTCTAGTCATATTTTGTTTCGTTTCCCATAATTTCCAAATGATTTACCAATTTTGTAATCCATTCAACGAGACTTAACACTATTATTTTAACACCTCCACATTAAAAAAAAAAAAAAAAAAAATTCTGTGGTCATATACTGTGTTCATTGTCCAAAGAATTATTTTATATCGGCATGCAATGATAAAGTTCTTTTTCTTCACGAACATCAAGGGAATGTCTATATAGTCCACTGTCTCAGCTTCCTAATTAATAACATTTTCATTCCTTAAAAATTATCGGAATACTGACGATGACCACCAATCCAGCAATCCGCCGTGATCGATGTCCGTGGTCGTGTACGTCATGTTAAATACTATCTGGATATGGGTTAGTACATTCCGATTATCAGCTTCCATGTCGCTGTCGAGGTCGTTTTCTGCATCGTACGTTATCAAGCGTTTGCGGATGAGTTGACAAAAGGTGACTTCCTACGGCCCGGTTAATTCCAGCGAAGGCGTCTGTCTCATGAGACGCAGGGCAGGTTGTCTTTTCGTCAACGTCGACCGCGTGGTGGTTGCGATATCTAAAACTACACTATATAAATTACCGGGCTCGTTCCAACGTGCAATGTCCAACGGAACCATGGCAACGGCCCCTCATCTCCGATTTCGGCGCGACCACTTTTACAGATACCCAGTATGTTCCAACACATACTGGCTGTATTACAACGCGACTTACATACAAATTAACCTAAACTACATATATCGCACCTCGCTTCATAATCCACAACTGCAACGATGACCTCAAGGCTCCATATCGAAGACAATAATTTATCACAATAATACATGTACAAATCTAAATAGCCTTATTTCTCACAAATACAATGAGGTTAAAACACAAACAAATCTCCATGCTCGTTTTAAATCAAAGAAAGCTCTACATAATTTTACGAATCATATCCATAACTATTTTCTTTTCTCCGAACAATGTGCTAGCTGAGACTAATGGCGTATAAAGGGTTTCCCTCGAAGACGTCGAATTACAGAATATTTGCATTCCGATAGGTAAGGTTCTAGGTAATACCTATGCAGTACCACGCGAGCTCAAGCTTGATCACACCATCTCCGCACGCGAGGCTGGAATCGTAGAACGATGACGTCGCACATGACGTCCGGCGTTGAGATTCCCGCAATCGATGTCGATGAGGTCCAGCATAATGACGGCGATGACCAACGATGGACGATGAAGACAAAGTCTGCTCCATGACAGTGAGGCCACCAGCTCCTCCTCGAACTCATCGCCAACAGATCGATGACCACCAAGAGCCAGCACACGCCGAACTTAGCCATGCTGGACACCATGACCAACAATAACATCGATCTCTTATTCGTCCATGGTTGACGAAGAACGCAGCTACTCTGGACCCAAGCTAGTTTTCTTTTTCTCGAGCATCGTCGCAACTTTAGCACCGTATTCAAGTGTTAAAATCTCCCGTCAGTGGCATGTCCAAGGCACGTGTTGAAGTCCAGCATCCCACTTCTGACACCAGTGTAACGAATTTGTCTTTTTGACGGACAAATGTTATAGGATGAAGATGATGATGTAATGGATGTCTGGATGGCCGAGGTTATATAGTTCTAAATCACAATCATAATCACATTCACTCTGTAAAGCACGTTCCACAAGCTTCGATATACAGATACGAGTCGACGAGATTTATTTGGTTACTTGTTTAATATTCACTGAACTGAGCATACACCCAACATGAGGTATAACTCACATCGTGAACATCACGATCTCCAACTCCCAGATTCGACTGCCTCAAAATGAACAGCACAAACTCCAGCTCCCTGATTATCACTCTACAGACTTCGACTTAGACTTAGACTCCGAATGAGAGAGAGGTCGAGCTTATATAGGCTAGTCCAGTTTACTGACATAACCCTGGACATTGACTTCCAGTCTGAGCTAGGACAAAGAATGACATCTATAAAGACACCGACTAAGAGGGAACTTAATGCATCAAAGAACAACCTCTAGCGACTTTACATTACAATGGACATACTTCTTGGAAATACAGTAATCCCTAAACATTACAGAGCTTAATGTTAAGCTAACGGCAACATCTGAGAGAAGGGTCAACAATACTTCTTAGAAATACACCTATAAACATTACAGGGATTTAAGATTAAGATTAAGACAGGGTAACGCAGATTTAATGACATCAAAAAGCATCACCGCTCTTGAGAGGGGTGAACGGGGAAACACATAAAAGCGATGGTATATGAATGGCATTGTAAGGTGAGGGTTAAGTGGGAACTAAATCACACGGTTTAAGTGGGTGGATAAGTTGCTGGTTGGTAAACATTACAAGAACAAAGAGGCAACAAACTATATACATGGGGACTATTAAATGCATGTATCTACATTCGTAACAATACCTCCCCCTTTGAAAAATCTCACTGTCCTCAGTGAGGCAACAGTGGAAATAGAAAACAATTACAGGAAACATAACATGGACATTTTGTACGACAAATCAATGTTTAAATGATACATCAATTATATGGAAAACACCAATAATGCAACTTATACATCAAACAATATCTACTCTATATGCTCTAATATGCTAACACGGACGCCTAAACACAATTCGCAAACACGTTATATAAACCAATAAACATCGACCTATCTATTATAGCTACCACAAATTATAATTATCTACACAACCATTAACACAGTACCAGCACATGTGCGAAATAAAAACTAAATACACAAACAATCACTTTGTTTAAAGCTCCAAAAACAGTCTTAAGTAATCTCGTGAAACATAAGAAAAGCAAACCAGAGGTATTTAATTTGCAGATCTAATTAAAGTGATAACACCAAAACTAAATCAGAACTCTGAAAAAACAAAACATCAACCAAGTTAACAAACATCACTGAACCAAATGGGAAAACAAAAATGACAAAGATGTTAAAGCGGTAAAGACAAATGGAAAAAAAAGAAATCCCAGAAAGGAG
>JBAMJV010013369.1:0-29275 GCA_037951105.1 Echinarachnius parma
TTTATTTTATGTTTTCGCTGCGCGCTTCGCGCGCGCAAACAAATTATCTCATTTGTTTGTAGCCGTATTCAGACGATGAAAGCCAAGTTCTTAAGAATTGCAATTCTTAAGAACTTCAAAATGTGTGTTCAAACGATGCCAATTCTCGAGAGTTGCAATTCTTAAGAATTAAAACCGGAAGTAGCATGCGCGCCTTTCTCATTTGAGGTCACGCGCGCTCACTTGACTTGTTTTCACACCGGAAGCATATCTCGGTCATGAGCAGGCGCGCCGATTCCATCCGAAAACACAATGCATTGGGGGGGCAGAGCATTGTTCACAAACAATGCTCGCCCCCCCCCCCAATGCATTGTGTTTTCGGATGGAATCGGCGCCGGTGGTCATGAGGTCAACCCAAACCACGAGTCTCGAAGAAATTTGCAAACCACAAGATAACCACGAGATTGCGCATTGTTTGCAGTGTGCGCAATCTCGTGGTTTGGAAACCACAAGATAACCACGAGTTTTGCGTGTTCAAACGAGCGCAAACCACAAGATCTATTATATTAATACGGTAGGCTTCAACCCCCCAAATGTGTCCCACTCGAGATATCCTCACCCCGAGAATTCGGCGACTCCCCGACCGTCGGGATCGAAGGATATACGTTTTGCGGAGGACAATAAGGTATTCCCGAGTCGCTCCCGCCCCGTGGTCGTCCTCCAGATCGAAGAAAAGGGAAAGTCAGCAATGCCGGTTGCTCAAGTTAAGGCGCCGAGCACTGACAACGATTTATCGCCGTAAAATTATTTGTAAGAATATAAATTGGAGTAGATAATACAAATAATATATTGAGAAACCATTTTAGATATAATACGTTGCGAATCTACCCAGGTTTTGATAAATATCAATATTTATATTACGCGGATGGTATGGTAATGATCGCTATTGCCGATTGGCATTGTGTTTGTAAGTGCATCGACGACAAAATGCAATGCGACAACTTCAATTTAGCTGCGGTTATACAACGCGCAATGGCTGTACAGCCGTGTATACACGTCGCGGAGTCATCTAATCACCCCACCGAACCGTAGTTTATTTGCATAGCTCACTGACCTGCTGACCATCGTCTCTATTCGCCCTACAGTACACGATACGATAATTGCGCCAGCTTGTGGTAAGATGTATAAGCCACGAAGCTAGCGTGCAGTACCAGAAGAGACGCCGACGGGGTGGGGGTGGGTGGTGGGGGTAGAATGGACGGGGAGGTATCTGCTCATTTATTATGTTTCACAAGAATATAAAAAAATGTATACGCGCGAGAACTTAGTTTGGGTATTAATTGTGTAGGGGACACGACGGGTTATGTGTCATGCAGGCAATTGAAGACACGGGGGGGGGGGGGGGGGGGCAGCGGCGAAGCTAGCAAGAACACGAACATAGTGTACTGTATCTAATTTGATACAAGCGTAACACATTATCGGGGGTGGGGGTAGAATGGATGGGGGAAGTATCTGCTCATGTAGTATGCAAATGCATGTAGGCTATACGGTTACTATTCCTTTCAAAGGAATATACATGTATCATCGGGTTTCACAAAAATATGAACAAAGGTATATGCGGGAGAACTTAGTTTATGATATGAAATGTGTAGGGGACACGACGGGTTATTTGTCATTCAGGCAATTGGAGCCGCGGGGGGGGGGGGGGGGGGGGGGGGGAGCGGCGAAGCTACTTTATTAGCAAGAACACATACATAGTGTATTGTATCTATTTTAATACAAGCGGAACAAATTATGGATCATATGAAATATGGGGGATAACTGAATAACTATGCCTGGATACTAAATCATCATGATTTTGTTATACATTGGCCGGATGTATCGTTGGACGGGGCCCCGACGGGTTGTGGGGGCGGGATTTAGTCGCCCGAGTCTATTTAAATGATGACTGTGGGATATTTAGTCAAGTAAAGTGGTGTATGTCATCATCGTCTTTCTCTTTCAAAAACCCGCGGATTTCCGCGGGTACAGCTAGTATTCTTAAGAATTGCAAACCACAAGATAACCACAAGATAACCACGAGATTTACTTTTATCGTCTGAATGCGGCTTGTGTAACTTGCGTATGGTACGTCTGGGGTGGGTTTTTTTGTACCGGGCCACGTACCCAGATATAACAATGCTACGTTGGCCCATCGTTGGCCCAATGTAGGCGGTCATGTTGGGCCAACGTCAAAACGTGACGTTTTGCCCACGTCATTCTTGCCGCTGGGCCCTCGTCGGCCCAACCCCCATAAGCCAACGTCAATTGCCAATGTTGCGCCAACGTTTGCCCAACCTTTTATTTTGCTATTTCTGACGTCAAGCCAACTCATTGAGCCGACTAAACCCCAACGTTCATACGACTATATAAGTCAATGTTGGCCCAACGTTGGCTTGCCTACCGTCGTAATGTGGTTGTCTATCAAACGTTAGTACGACGTCAACTAGCCAACCAATATCCAACGTAGTAGGCGAAACGTTGGCCCAACGTTTGCTTTTCGACCATATAAATATGATTGTTCGTCTAACTATCAGCCAACGTTGTTTCAACGTACATTTGCCGACCAGTTTGCCAATAGTCAACAGACAACGTCGGCTTAACGTTGTTTTAACGTCAGCTCGCCGACTGCAGAAATATGGTTGTGAATTTACCGTAGGCCAACGTTGGCTAAACGTTGTTTTTCCAACCGCGACGGTGCCGACTATAGACTACGTTCCGCCAACGTCGCATTGTTATTTGGGTAGTTCCTGTGTAGGCTGTCATTGCTCTGGCTGTTTGTGTGACGTGCACCAAATTACACCATTTCAAGTATATAAATGCAAAAGCTTCCCCGTGGGAGGCTCCCAAACCCTCCCCCTCTGGCTCTGCCCCAGCCCTCGGTCGCTTCGCTCCCTCGCGACTCATTTTTGGCTGTAAGCTATGTTGTTATATCGTACATAATGTGGCATATGCTTTATGTTTGTATGCACCAGATTGCACCATTCCAAATATAGAAATGCAAAACTTCCCCGTGGGATGGGGATACCCCCTCCCAAACCCTTCCCCTCTGGCTCTGTCCCAGCCCTCGGTCGCTTCGCTCCCTCGGGACTCATTTTGGGCTGTAAGCTATGTTGTTGGATCATACATAATGCGGCATATGGTTTATGTTTTTATGCACCAGATTGCACCAATTCAAGTATATAAATGCAAAATCTTCCCCGTGGGAGGGAGATACCCCCTCCCAAACCCTCCCCCTCTGGCTCTGTCCCAGCCCTCGGTCGCTTCGCTCCCTCGGGGCTCATTTTTGGCTGTAAGCTATGTTGTTGGATCATACATAATGTGGCATATGGTTATGTTTTATCCACCAGATTGCACAATTTCAAGTCCAAAAATGCAAGAGCTCCCAACCGTGGGAGGGGAGACACCCTCCTCCCACCCCCTCCCCCCGCTCAGTCACTTCGCTCCCTCGGGCTTGGTCGCTTTATCCTCGCAATGTCTCACTCTCACCTCTGGCAACCCTGTGAGTGTGGTTGGGCATGAGCCCCTAAACACATAAATCGTGAGCCCCCTTAGGGTTTTGCCCCCCAATCCAAAACTGCTTCCGGCGCGCCCCCCCCCCCCCCCCCACACATCCACCAGTATACGCCCGTGCTATACAGACTGTTCGTCATTTGGATGGAGATTTATAGTTAATATTTAGCTTTTCTTTACAAATTCCGATTACATCCCATGAAATTGTAGACATTTAATTTTCTATCATTATCTTCCGCGATTTAACCTTTACATGATGATCTCATTAATCATCATCGTCGCCATCATTTAGCTGTACCGATTATATAGCATCGTTATTATATAGTCACCGTCAAAATTATGCATTACTACCACCACCACCACCATCATCATCATCATTATCATCATCATCATCATCATCATCATCATCATCATCATCATCATCATCATGGAAGTGGTGTGGCAAGATCGGTAGAGCGCGTGCTTTCTGATCGTGAGACCCCGAGTTCGAACCCTGCTCGCTCCGTTTGCCCTTCAGCAAGGCATTTAATCCACATTGCTGCTCTCTACCCAGGTGTTTAAATGACCTGGTCAGGTGAAAATTAGCTTGGTGCGCCTATAGGGTTGCCCACCGCTAGTATGCTCCCCGGGGAGTTGAGAATGTGTACAAGATAATTGTGCGGGTCTGAGCTGTACCAAATGACCAGGGATAATAATAGGCGCTTTGAGCACCTTATTAGGTGGATATTGCGCTTTATAAATATTAAATATTATTTATTATTATTATTATCATCATCATCATCATCATTTATTTTATTTTCATCATCATTTTCATCATCTTCAACTGGCAACACGAGCACGGTTGTAAAGGCATACTGCTTTGAATGATAAATTATCATTCAAAGCAGATCGGATTGGCCCAAAGTGGTAGTCTACATTTAATATGTTGTTGTTGTTTATCCTTATGTGAGGTCAGTGGGGAAAAACACACACAATAACACAATTGTCTATAAGGAAATGACTTAATTTTGTTAAGTTTCCCGGCTTATTTGTAAGATTGTAAGATTTTTATTGACTCTATCGACCCCCTCTCGGGGTATGAGAGTACAAACATATTTACATAGTATAAATATAACAATAGTATAACAATGATAAACATGTGATAATATGAACAATGATAAACATAATCATGGTAATATTCAAAAGAGATTTATATGAAAAGAAAAGTTTGCCCTTTTAGTTTTATTACCAGCGAAGCATGCAACACACACTAATAGCTGTGTACTGTGTACATGATACTACTACCCGGAAGCGACTTATCTCCGAGATGACGTCATTCTAAACTCTGTGAAGATTATGCAAATAAGATAGGCCAGGGTGTTTCCAATGTAGGTTCGGCCGTGCAGTATAATTGAGTAGCGATATAAAGAAGGAAAATGGCGAAAACGTACGATTTTTTGTTCAAGTTACTCTTAATAGGTGACTCCGGTGTCGGCAAAACCTGTGTATTATTCAGATTTTCAGAAGATGCTTTCAATTCAACGTTTATTTCAACGATAGGTGAGTGTCGTAGCGAGTCGACCGATGAGCCGTTTGTAGTCCCATGCATATGCCATGCAAATGCACATGAGCTGCGCTGTATTCGTTTTGATGCGTGTAGAAATGATGATGAAGCATGATTCCATGAATGAATGTGCACTGTGAGTCTGACTGCAAACCCACTGGCACTGATCTTTGTTTGATATATTTTGAGTGTTGGTTTAGGTTTTAGTTACAAAGTTACAAACAATAACATAGCAGATGAAGGATCATTGTTGAAAGAATTATGTTTAAATAATATTTTCATGAATTTCTATCAAGTTTGTCCAAATCCATGGCATTGTCCATCATGATCATGTCCATTGACTTTTGTCATTGACATTGAAAATAAATTTTAATTAAAGCCAACTTATCAATCAACTAAATATTGGGCAGCAGAAGGCACACTGTATAACTGTATTCATGCCGTTACTAGGACCATTTACAATACTTTGTAGATGTGGTACTACGCTGTGCAAGACTGATCAATAATTATGACGGAGGGAGCTGGAGCAAGTTGCGGACAGTGTATAATTAATGGTTCAAGAAGCCCTGAACAGCGTTGTCTATATCAATCAACTCGGCATTTACATAATTATCATCACCATCACAATCACTACCACCATAACCATAATCCACCACCACCATCATCATCATCATCATCATCATCATCATCATCATCATCATCATCATCATCATCATCATCATCATCATAATTCATTGATCATCATCATCAACATCGTCATCATCATCATCATCATTGTTATTGGTCATAATCATCATCATCATCATCATCATCATCATCATCATTGTTATTGGTCATAATCATCATCATTGTTATCATGGTCATTACCATCATCATCATCATCGTTTCATTATCATCATCATTGTTATAGGGCAATTCCAAGCAAACGCCGTGACGGTCAGAGGGTGTTTCTCACAATGAAAGTCCAAATAACTCATAAAATCTAAATATCTAGAACCAACTTTTGATATGAATCTGTAGACTGTAACCACTATCCTACCAATAATTTACAATAGGCAAGAAAACCAAAATTCACAATAAATTATTAATTATGAATATCAATATCTGCCGTAACGCCGTGACGGCAAAAAGACATGGGTTTCTTACATGCTAAGAAACTAAGTAAACTCTGTGAACTACAGGAACATTTTGCAATTTTGTCACATTGATTCTTTGTACTAGACATCAAGCTAGAACATCCAAATAAAAATGTAGAAAAAATCCAATGCTCATAGTAAATATGATATCATAAATGTATCTATGCACTGTAACGCCGTGACTGTAACGCCGTGACCTCTGAATTGTACATGTTATATATATGGGAGATATTAAAGAGATGAATAATATGATATAATTTTAATGTAGTGATCCAGAATCAATAAAGAACTAGATGAATGGGTGATATAACCAAGATGCTATTAAATGATCATCCGCATGACACAAATTTGCAGCACAGCGCCCTCTATTGATCAAAAAATCTTTTAGGACCTAATTGAAATTCTTATCTATTTCAGAAGTTAGTTAATGGAACCATCAAATATTAAAACCAAAATACATACTTAAATGTAACAATGAAATATGAGACCTTTGACATCTGACCTTTGACCTTGTTTCTCAAAATAACATACAAATGTTTAATTTTTGGTCTGCACAGTGCATATTTGCAAGTGATTTGTTTCATGTAACATGATTTCAGAGTTAGTAAATGTTTGTTTTTGAATTGGTAATTATCCGAGTGACCTTTGACCTGTGCTCCAAACAGTTTCAGAAAATTTTCTTTTACCTACAGTACTCTTTCTAACGTTGATTCTGTAACTTAATTGTGAGAACAAAAACAACAACAATATTTTGACCTGTTGACCTATGACCTCCCATGACCCCATTCCCTAATCAGGTCATACTTCACTGGACGCATACCAGTATTATTATCATGTTATCCTTCAAGGATTCTCAAACTATCTTGATAATAATATAATGTTTGCATATTTGTTAGCTATGTGACCTTTGACCTTTGACCTCATGGACCAAAATCATATCCAATAATCCGTACCTCTAAATACATGGATTGTACAAAGTTTGAACGAAATCCATCCAACGATTCTTGAGATATTGCAAAAAAAAGAACACTGATGTACAGATGCACATACAGACAGACGGACATACAACCCATACACATACATGACTCCGGTAACTTTGAGATGGAAACATTATCAACTGACCCTATTCATATAATTATAGCATGAGCAATGCCCAAGCATACCTACAAAAAATATCTTACACTATTTGATTATGTCTACTGTGTTATGTCAATGGGAATCCAGTAGGTAGCGTCACGGCGTTACCCAAAACGTAACGCCGTGACCAAATTGATATTGATTATATTAATAAGTGGTAAAAGATAATGCTGCTATTCAGCATGCATATTATAGCCCTATGGGCTAATAAAGAGAAAACAAAAAATTATTTCATTCCCATTCATATTTTTCCAGAAATATTAAAAATATATGTTTTTAGTGTAACGCCGTGACATATTAATGATTGTAAATGAGACAGTCACTGAAGCGGAACGAAGAGCGAAAATGACGAAATTGATATTTATCTGAAAAATTGAAGCAATGATCCTATCAACACTGAAATAAAATTTTATGAAAACTCCTTTTCGCAGTTCTTTTATGCTTAATATTTAATTGAATGTTTTGTGAAAATAACTGAAAATTAATTTATGCTATATATTAACAATGAAATAATAGTTTACAATTTTTTTTTTCAAAAACAAAATACATTTTTGGAAAGTTCAATCTTTTAGCTTTCATTTGATACCAAATTTGTTATGGTACAACGAATTTGAAAAATCAGTGGTTATGTCAATGTTTGCTTGGAATTGCCCTATACATCATCATCATGGTTAGCATCTTTATCATCTCTTTATCACCATCATCGTCTTCATTCCTCTTCATCAATTGTCCTTAGCCCAAGTACATGTTTCACTGTGAACATATGTGTAGATACGAGACCTTGCTCGACAGTAGAACCAGGCCAGGGCCAGGGGGAAAAAAAAGATGTTGGACTTGTAGCAATTTATGTAAAAAAGTCAATATTTTGCCCCATTTTTGGCAACTAAATCTTCAATTTAATCATTTAAGACAAATAATGTGTGTTCGTACTAATATGTATCCTCTGAAGTATAATTGTAGGACAGCCGGTGTAGTGGTTTTATATGCATAAATTGTAGATGAAAAACATATTTGTCATACACTGACTACTCAAAAAAAGTTAAGGATCACTTTTTATTTTGTGTATAATTTTAAAATGACATATTTTACTCCTGAATGACCTCAAACACACTGTAATCAATATCACATGTGGTTCGTTTTTTATTTTTTTATTCCAATGAGGACACTATCTAGTCAAACAAAATTAAAGAACTAGCTAAGACCTCGCTCATAGCTTGGAAAAAATACAAGTTAAGAAAAAAGTGATCCTTAACTTTTTTTGAGTAGTATATTTCATTAACTATTTAAACATTAAAATTATGAGATTTAATTTGTGTAAAAAGAAAGAGCATTATGTATTGTTTTTTGTCTTGTGTGCCACCAAATATTTTGTACTACTCTGTAAAGCAAAGTAAGGTACTGTTGATTAGCATGAACAATCATCTGTTTTGTTATTTAACAAAAAGTAGCATTATATTAAAACTTTTGATCACAATATTTATATTTACAATGTACCTGTGAAATCCTGCAGTCATGCCTTTCCATTGAAAAGAATGTACTTTGGGGCTCAGAGCCTCAAAATTGCAAGCTTGAAAAGTATCCCCCTACGGGCCTACCCCTTTCACTTTCAAAATTAAGCCCAGTGATATTCTCATTAATAAATGGTGGGTGTAACTTTCAAATTGTTTTTATGATTTGTATCATTGTATGTCATGATTTTTTTGTGATTTGGTGTAAATATTCAAGATTGGATTAAAAGATTACAAAAGCAACAATATTTCACTGTTGTGAGTGGTAGTATCACATGATATTTCCGATTCTAAACAAAAAAATAAGCCTGGGTCGGAACGGACGGAATACCGGAATCCGTCCGGTGTGTGCGTGTTCCGGTTTTGTTTTCTCCATTCCGGTATTCCGATGAAACAATGTAATACATAAAGAATATCTTATATATTTTGTAGTAGAAAACTATCAGAAGAAAACAAATGACAAAAAAGTACAAGAAAGACGATGTCGAATGCAACTTACAACGACAAGAAATCCGCTGCGTTTATTATGAAAGCCGATCTAGCCCGCCGTGTGGCGAGTACGGCATACGATCGTCGTCGTAGACTATAGCTACCCCGGCGCGCCCGCCCGCACAGTCATGCAGCTGCTATCAGTCAGAGCTGCACCGTACCATGTCACCCGTACATGTACTAATACTGCACATGGATCAAAACGATTCTCAAACGTTGACATCCAGTCCGCCCTCTATCGGTAGTATTCGGTACTAATGCTCCGATACAGCCCGCCATATCACTCGTATACTTTGCGTGCAGGTTCCGGGTCTCTTTTCCGCCGGGGAATTCCCCAATTCCCGGCGGATGGATCTTGCGTAAGAAAAGAGACCCGGAACCTGCACGCAAAGTATACGAGTGATATGGCGGGCTGTATCGGAGCATTAGTACCGAATACTACCGATAGAGGGCGGACTGGATGTCAACGTTTGAGAATCGTTTTGATCCATGTGCAGTATTAGTACATGTACGGGTGACATGGTACGGCGCAGCTCTGACTGATAGCAGCTGCATGACTGTACTGTGCGGGCGGGCGCGCCGGGGTAGCTATAGTCTACGACGTTGATCGTATGCCGTACTCGCCACACGGCGCGCTAGATCGGCTTTCATAATAAACGCAGCGGATTTCTTGTCGTTGTGAGTTGCATTCGACATCGTCTTTCTTGTACTTTTTTGTCATTTGTTTTCTTCTGATAGTTTTCTACTACAAAATATGAATTTTTGAGGAAAAAGAGGTTTTCCGCGAGGCAGTTGAGTTGGCCTGTCTCGCAGCACGGGGCCTGCCTGCGCTGCCGAAACTAGTATGGGAGACCTTCTAGTGCGTGTTCGTTCCGTATCATTCATTGGCAGGTTTTTTTTTATCGGAATACCGGATTCCGACCGGCACAACACCAGCGGATTCCGGAACAAAAAAATTCCGACATGACTCAGGCTTACAAAAAAATAACTGCATAAGGTTGCAAAAGATAAACGGGTTCTTCAGATTGTAGAACAGTACGTACAATGTGTGCCAGAGCAAGGTACTTCACTGTACTTGTTAGCAAAGGGGGTGTCATGGCTGTTTGTTGATAGTTATGGTGGTGGTGGTTTGTGTTTGTAATTTGACCATTTGAAGGAGATTTCTTATAGTAATTATTCAATATAGTATTAGGTTCTCTATGTACCATCGTCATTTCCCCCCCATTTTGCCTCTGAATAAGATTCTGCCACTGCCAGGATAACCAAATTTAGGCCCTATGACTCGGACGGTAATTATTCTTTTGATACCTTGCCATCTTGTTGCATCTTTTAATTATATTTTTGTTTCAATCTGTATTCTTTTATGCAGGTATCGACTTCAAAATTAGGACTATAGAATTAGATGGCAAAAAGATCAAATTACAAATATGGTAAGTATCGATTTTAATTTTAGATCTAGATTACTCACACATTCATGTATTTAAAAAAATTAATTAGATGGTAAGAAAAATCAGGTTACAAATATTGGAAGTATCTATTTTCATTTTGTTCTATTCTTACACTCAACTTATTTTTCTTTAAATATGTGGGGTCACCGTCAGTTATTACCATTCTCAATATTAAAGGGATCTAGTAACTTTGTCTGAATTTACCAAGCTCACTAGGATGCCTCATCATGCCTGGTTTTCCCCTGCTAATAGAAGTATGAAAGCAGATTTGGTTTGTCAAATTTCTCTCTTTTTATTGAGATATGCTGGGGATCATTTCTCCTGTGTATGTGTACAAATGTATGGTAAAAATTTAGAAGAAAAAAAGAAAGAAAAACAAATTTCACTTTTCAATTTCACTTACCGGTAGTTTAGTTGGCCATATGACATTTAATGACATGAACAGTTAAAAAATCACATAAATACACATTTTATCAACTGAGATTTTGTCAATTGTTGCATTTATATAAACAGTAACTATATCCCTTTAAAGTTAATTTAAATACTTCTCTCTATCTTTTTCCATATATATTGCATATTTGTATTTTCATCTCAATGTAGTGTCGGAATGGCCTGCAGCCTACATAATCTTCCTACAGTACTTCAAATCTAGATTGATTTCACAGCCATTGGTTTTTGACAAACAAATCTTGATAGATGCACTAAAGTTCCTAAATTGCTTATGATTCCTACATGTATGTGTGGGCATAAAGCCCCCTCCATGCAGTGCCGACACCATGAATATTATGATTACTATAACATGCATATTATTGTAATTTTCACTGTTGCTGAGCGGTTCGAAGCAGTTTTACAAAATGTGCCAGTAATGATTACCAATTAGTGACTATTAAAATTGCCAGTTAAAACTTGAAACATTTTGTTGTATTTTGTCTGAAAATTGATGAAGTGCACATTTGCAACTACTATTTAATCAGTTCTGTTGTTTTATTTCTAATGGCTAGTTATGGCGCATAAGGGAGAAATAGACAAGCTTACATAATATTCACAGTTAAGATATTATGTTTTAAGTATGTATAGGGTTCAAATTTAACAAAGACGAACAAAATATAACAATTACTGTTTGGCAACATATAATAGATCTATGTTAATTTCCTTAACATTTTTAAAGCTGTACATGTAGTAATTGCGTAAAATATATTTAATTTTTGAAAATTGATGAAATTAATTTGTTTCATGTTATTAATGCAAACAGGGACACCGCAGGCCAGGAGAGGTTCAGGACAATCACAACCGCGTACTACAGGGGGGCAATGGTAAGTATTGCCTATCATCCTCCCCAGGGAGTTGGTTGCCAAAACTTTGTGGAGCAAACTACTTCCACAGTTTTTGAGCAATTTTAATGAAACTTGGTGCACTTGATGTTCTTTAAGGGGAGACATACAGTCTATAAAAAATAATCACTAAATGTTGTTTTTTGGCTTCCTGTTGAATTTCAGTGTAAATGCAATGTCATGTATTGATTATATGCAACGAGAAGTCTTTTTTCAAAAATATGTAATATGACACCCACAGCTAATTTGCATACAAAGAAAAACCTAAGAAAAAACGATTATGGTTCTCCTGTTCAAAGTAACCATTCAATTTCCTTCAAACTTGCTGGCTCAATACAATTACTTTTTATGGTTTAGTTTTTTTTGTATATATATATTTTTTTTTCATGATTTTTTTTATTGGCCAATTAAATATATTCATGAACTAATTTTTCAAAGTTTAAACATTTTTGTCAAAAACAAAACCATACAAGTTATAGAATACACATTCACAAGGCAGCACACCAAATTTCAAGACAATTCATCATTCAATTCTCTCTCAATTACAAAAATCATCACGCCCATTCACCTAAAATCCCCATTTTGAGAAAACAAAGAAAAACAAAGAAAATAAAAAGAATTACATTTTGAATCGCGTCAAATACTTTCCGAATGGTAAACGACACCCAATGAGGCAATTTTGACAATTTTTATTAAAATGAATTAATTTAGTTCATTAATGGAAGATAATATATGCAGCAAAACATCTGAATATACATCAATTAATACAATTAAAAGGAGATTACTGTTTTAATTAGTACTCTAATATGCTATACTTCACTGTACAAAAAGGTCATTAGAATATGAGATAAATGTGACTTTGAACTGGATTTTGGAGTACTTGTAGGCATTATTTGTTACTCAAATTTTTACAGAACATTCAACAAATATTACTGATCAATTTGACATCAAAATTAAAAAAAGTTAAAAAAAAAAAAAAATGGCTATTAGACTGTATGTCCCCCCTTAAGTAAGGGTGTGAAAGACATACTTTTTGTGAATGTCGGATAAGGTGTTGCCATGGTAACCACAATTTTGTACCAAAAAAAGGCATTTTTATGGACAAATCTTACAGTGGAGCAAACTACTTCAACAATTTTTTAGCAATTTAATGAAACTTGGTACACTTGATGTTCTTTAAGTAAGGGTGTGCAATACATATTTGTTTGTGTTTGTCAAATAAGGCATTGCCACATGTGGCAACCATAATTTTGTACCAAAAATATGGCCTTTTGATATATATAAATATTGTGGAGCATTTGATGAGTGTCTACATGTATATCCATATAAATGTTGCAAGACAATGTATGTTTATATGGTGATTATATTTTTTCTTTACAGGGTATCATGCTTGTGTACGACATCACAAATCAGAAGTCATTTGACAACATCAGGAATTGGATAAGGAATATCGAAGAGGTAAGTCAACTCTCAGATAATTTATACTTAAAGGGATAGTATAGTTTTGGTAAAACTGAATTTTAGTAACCAAAACCTGCACCATAACATTACAAACTTATAGTTATAACTCCACCATGCTCAAAACGACTAAGTAAACAGTTATCATTAAAAAAGAGCCTTTGAAATACAAGAGGGGCTCTCTGAAACCGCATTGGTTTCAACCATTTTTTTATTTCAAAAATTGTGCATGTGATATTTGTTAAAATAATGATTACATCAGAGAGATCATCAACAACTATTTTAAAAAGTGTTAGCATTTTATATTTTTTTCTTAAATCATCTAATGAATGTGGGATCCCACATTTATATCGATATTTCAGCTATTTTTTAACCGATTCTGATCAAATAAAGTTTATTCTGTCATTGAAATTGTATGCTCTTTCATATTTGACACTTCAGTATTTCATTACCTCACACAAAAATTATTTCTTGAAGCGCCCTTTATACCAAAACTCAACTATCCCTAAGTATTATGGCCTGGGTTGTCTTTAGGGGGTTGAGTTTTCACCTTGTTAATTTTGAGTCCATTGATCAAAACTATTTGTACTCCCATTATACATGTATGCATTTGTTTTACTATTATTATTGCAGTACAACATAGTAGAGTGTATCTCTGCTTCCCATGTGTTTCAATAATGTTTAGCAAAATTCAAAACAAATTACATGCATTGCAGAGTGTATGTACTTAGTTTGTTTAATGTTCATCTAACAGAAGTTGCACATACTATAATATTACATGTATGTGAATGTCGTTCTCCCCATGTATATAATTGTTTGAATATTGTTTATAAATAATATGCATCGTAGTGATGGTGCATAATGTACATAGTGTGTGGGTGGCTGTTCCCCTTATATATTTGTTTGAATATTGTTTATAAATAATAGGCATCATAGCGGTTGTGTATTGTGGCTGCTCCATCCCCATACATGTACAGCGATTGTAGTCGTAACATATTTGTGAATGTGTGCTCCCATACATGTAATACTTGTTTGAGTATTGTTTATAAATAATAAAAATATATGCATGGTAGTGTTCGTGCATAGTAATGTACGTGAATGGGCGCTCCCCGTTGCCCATGGGCATGCACATGATGTTGAGATTGCTCAGACTCAGGAAGCTACCGGGGGCGGAGGGCTTCCCCCATCGGCCATGTGCTTGTCTTAGCTGCCAACTTCAGCCAAGGGCTCCATCCAATTAGTCATCCCTCTTTACATACATTACACCCATACATACATACTTGTACACAAAAATAAAGTGAACACAACTTGTCACAGGGACTGTAAGTGAACTTATTGAAATTATCAAGTCTAAAATGCATACATACTATATCCATCTACAATAGTGTACACAACTTGTTCTTTCAGCATGCAACATATTGAATTTAGTGAGCAAACTGCCAACTTCTACCAACTTCAGCCAAGGACTACCGTATTTGCCAGTGTATTACCCGCTCCAGTGTATTAACCGCATCCCTAACTTTTGGGGTTTTCCATGAAAAAAAAAAAATTTGATAGTATAATTCTTGAATTTTAGATGGTCAAAATATGCCGAAGATAAGTAAAACATCCTTCTTTATCAGAGAGTTTTGGTCTAAGAAATATACTTCAATTTACTGAAGTCTCTGAAGCACATAAAGGAAATTATGAGCCCCTTCCCCGATCAATCCGTAAGATTTGTTGAGCTTACCAGAAAACAAAACATGGAACACTATACATGGGACTGTAATAAATTCTAGAAGAAAAGCGAAGACAAAACAACAAACATGAATCAAAACGGAGATAAAAACTGTACCTTGATGTGTTATTCCTTCTTACAAGTTCGGATTTGGTTAAATCTACCCTTGAAAATAGTAAATTCTAAGCTTTTTTTGGAGATGAAAAATTGCGATCGTAACCTGCAAGTGGTGGGGAGAAAAAGTGTGCAGCATTGATTTGACTGATCGCTAATTTCAGTCAAATCAATGCTGCACACTTTTTCTCCCCACCACTTCAAAGTTACGATCGCAATTTCTTATCCTCCAAAATAGCTTAGAATTTACTGTTTTCAAAGGTAGATTCAACAAAACTTGAACTTTGTAGGAAGGAATAACATATCAAGTACATTTTTTTCATCTCCGATTTGATTCATGTTTTGTTTTGTCTTTGTTTGTCTTCTAGCGTTCACTACAGTCCCATGCTTAGTGTTTCATGCTGTGTTGTCCTAGTGGGGATTTTCGTGCAATTTTTCCCTATCTCCGTGTACAAACCGCATCCCCCTTTTCGTTGGTAATTCCGTCGGGAAAACCATGCGGTTAATACACCGACAAGTACGGTATATCCAATAAGTCATCACTCTTGGACATGCATATCACATAGTGTACACAACTTTAGGTACTTCCAACCTGTACTTTATTGAATTAGTGAGAGCTGTAATATTTTGGTTATTTCCCAAAATGGTATATAAAGCCACTGTCACCAAAAATGGGTGGTTGTCAGTCAACCCAATTATGTAGTTATGTTTTATTTTACTTTTTTCCCCCTCATTTAACAAATGGCAGTGCCAATGTGCTGGTGAAGTTGTCATTGATAATGTACCATTATTGGAACTTGGAAGCAGTTCCTTCACAAATTGATTTCCATGAAACATATTAATGTATATGTACATGTACTTATAAAATCCCTCCAGATCCTTGCCCTAGTTTTAAAAAACCCACATGTATATAAATGTTGATCCATTTTAGCATTTAAAATCTACAGAAGTATACACTAAGTATTATACAGCATAATTTGTACTTTTAAAATTTATTACTCTGGAAAGGCAACAGGAGCATGCATTTGCAGAGATATGTACAATGTATAACACACATTTGCCAGCAAGTGTGTATGTATACATGTCCCAAAAAGGCCTGAATTTCTTCCTCAATTCGTCCTTGATTCTGTGACACACATGTCTATTTTTAGACCCATTTGTGGATCTTGTGATCTTGTGATTGCTGCATAGTTCCTATCTGCTTGAGTCAATGCACTTACACATGTACAGTAGCTTTTGTGTGTATTGAAATTTATGGGTTTAGGAACTGGATTGTGGGACGTCCACGTATGCTGACATGCACCACATTTTATTTAATACTGCCATATTGGTTATATATATATATAATTTTGCATTGCAATAAAAATTTTAAAAATATAAATATATGCATGTAGTAGAGTATAATAGAGCAGTTGGAATAAGAGTACTGAAGCTGTGACATAATTTAAAAAAATCAATTTGTAGAATTTCTCAATTTGAACTTCATTTTTACAAAATAATGTCCAAATGCTGAAAATCAATCGAACATGTTAAGTATTGGCTGAAATATGCCCATCCCGGATCCGAATGATTTTGTTTTCAAAAGGAAATCAGTGTTGTATTGCACTGTTTCCTAAAGTTACGAACCACAGCAATATAATGTAACACTGATTTCCTATTGGAAAAAAATTCATTTGGATGGGCATATCTCAGCCAATACTTAACATATTCAATTTATTTTCAGCATTTGGACATTATTTGTTATGCTCTTTCGGAAAACGAAGTTAAAATGTGAAAATTCTAAAAAATAGATTTTTGATGACGTCACACTTCACCACTCTATATCTTGTATGAAATAGAAAATTATATCAGCATTATACTTTTTTTTAAAAGTTTGTTTCATTTCTGCAGGAAATTAGTTCAATTTAGATTTGGCTTGAACTCAGAATTAACTGTGCACAGTATCAAGAATTTGGTTTATTTGATAAGCCACCAGAAATAAAGCAACTGTTCTAAGTTGCGAGAAACTGTTGGGTGATCAGTAGAAAATCTATGCAATGCAATTAAATTGTATTTGCAGAGAATTAGGGCAATGCTGGTTAATTGGCTGGCTTGGCTGCTATAATGATAGCATTTCCATGCATTCTGGCTCTCAACTAGGTCAACATAAATTTGATGAACTGCTATTAGTGCTAAATCCATTAGAATTAAAAATAAGCACTAGTTTTAAAAAACAATTGTGTGTACATGAGCTTGTATTTGTTGGAAATAAAAACCAATATGGTCATCTATGTAATTCATGCTCAGTAACATTGTGTATCTGACTACATGTACATGTATATTACTAATGGCCCAGTAATTAAGGGTGTTGACGAGTCCCGGGTACCCGGGTCCCGCCGAAAAATGTCGAGTCCCGGGCGCAAAAATCGATACTCGATATCCCGAAAAAAAAGCAAAAAGTCCCCTTTTTGAACGCCCGAGTTATCTGCCCACTCTCATTTTCTTTTCATTCCTTTTTCCCTCTTTGCTGTATTTTAGAAGATGATTTATTGTCATAAATGCGCTGCATTTTTGTCACTTGAATGAACATGTTTTCCCAGCGGCGTGACATGCCTATAGCGAAATCAACAAATGGATAAATTTCGGGTACCCGGGACTCGCCCGAAAAATTATCGCGAGTCCCGGGTAGTAAATATACCCGAAATCGACAGCCTTACCAGTAATACTATACTTTTATGTAAATATGAAAATATGTAGATAAATTTGTATGAAAAAAGTGTTTAATGCAGTACATCTACAAGTTTCTCCTTTGACATGAAATTTGCACTGAATATTCACCATGTATAGATGGGTGTTCAACCACCGAGCCACAAACATCCCGGAATCATATGAAAACATATTGGGAATGGGGGAACTTCCCATGAAACCCTTTTAAATGCTCATAATAACAGTAAAAATCTATAAATCTTAACACCATCCAAAGTAAAAATTAAATCAACTTCATGCTATATTTTAATACAAACACATCACTTTGTATTTATAAAGTGATCACTTAGTAATCAACTACCAAATGCATATATCTTCTCTCTTCCTTTGTATGCAGCATGCCTCAGCAGACGTAGAGAAGATGATTCTAGGAAACAAATGTGACATGGATGACAGGAGAGCAGTGTCCAAGGAGAAGGGAGAACAGGTAAAATTAAAATTAAAATAATATGAAATTATATATGAATAGTAAATTAGTAATAATAAGAAGAACAATAACGATGATGATGATGATGATGATGGTGATGGTGATGGTGATTGTGATGATGATGATGGTGATGATAATGATATGGTGATTGTGATGATGATGATGGTGATGATAATGATATGATGATGATGATGATGATGATGGTGATGAGGATGATGATGATCATGATGATGATGGTGATGATGATGATGATGGTAATGATATGATGATGATGATGATACTCATAATAATCATATTTAGTAATAATATTCCCACCTTTCAACTCCATTCTATATCAGACTTTCAACAATGAGGTTGTATTTATAATACAATTTGTTTTAGCTGATGTCATTAGAAAGGACACGGTTTTAAGTTGATTGCTATACGGGATCAGAAATTAGCATTTATTTATTTTTTTGCCATTGTTGAACAAAAGTAATTGAGTAACCATTAAGCTGATGTATTCTTTTATTATGCTTCTATTTTACAGTTGGCGATAGAGTACGGCATTAAGTTCATGGAGACGAGTGCAAAGGCTAGCATCAACGTTGAAGAGGTATGTTATCTACAAATTCAAACATTTTTAATGCAGTACAAAATGCATCATTTACTTGCCAATGGATTGTACTTCTTAAAGGGGGAAAAAAAGAGGTAAATAGACTAAGCCTCAAAATTACTAGTCGGAATAATGTATGATCTCTGGGGTGTCATCACTGTTGTCAGTTCTTGTTTAGAAATTATTTTTTAATATTTGGAAGCTATACCTCGTTGGCTTGGTGTATCAAATATTTATTTTTACCCATTTGCTTTGGGAACCTGGTGTAGCATGTATTAAATCTAGATGGGAAATTAAATATCTTGTAGGGGGTGACACTATAATATGGTGCAGCCAAGTCAAATACATTTTTAGTTGTAGAAGCTGAACACTGGTTCCATTCAATGCAATTTATAAAGATATATCTGTATATTTTATCAAATGCATCTGCAAGATAGAGCTCAGATCCTTAAAAGATTGGTTCCATGACATACGCATTCAAAAATAGCAACAATTGTGACATGCTGACAGAAACAAATGCTCGGGCAACAAACTCTCTGCTAGGATACTTAAAAATCATTGACTTTTGTTTCAGGAATCATATATTGACAAATAGATGCCATATTCAGATTGGGCAACCAAAATAATGTAACAATTGACATTTTATTTGGTTTAATAGCCACCGTATTTGGATTTCTGATAATTTAACATATGTTTTTTTTTGCTTGCCCAATTGAGCTAGTGAGTAAAAAGAAAAGGAATTTGTATTTAGTTCTTTCTGTCTCCTTTTCAGACTTAAGTAATATTTTTCCTACCCCATGTTTATCTATTGCTCAGGCTTTTGTAATAAATGTATTTTTGCTTACTCTCTGTTTATCCGTCCAGGCTTTCACGACACTTGCCAGGGACATCAAGTCCAAGATGGACAGGAAGATGGACGCCACGGGTCAGCAGAAGTCGACAGGGGTCAAGGTCACGGAACGAGAGTCACAAAAGAAGTCCGGCTGGAAGTTCTGCACCTTATTGTGATGTCAATGCCTGCCTTCTCAATTAAAAAGAAATAGTCAATCAAGATAATATTGAAACCATGTCCCCAGAATGTTTATACCCCCAAACTTTTCAGATGGCTATGTGCTGCCAATTTTTTTTTGGGGGGAGCATAAAAACCATGCCCCCCTGAAAATGTTATTCCAGGGACGTCTGGTGAAAGTTGTTTTGTGCGGAGTTTGGGGGATGTGGCGTGATATATGATGTTGTGATGGACCAAACCATTTGAGAACCGTCTACTACGCAGAAGACTGACTGCCGGGGCAATTTGGAGGGATAACTGCCGCGTTTCCATGTTTAATCTAGCTTCGCAAGAAGAAACAACAAACATGTGATTCACCATTGAAAAAAACAACAATGATTTTTAGGGGGACTGTTGTTTTGTTGATTGTTCACAACCGATTGTGTATGTTGATGTACATGTATTATGGAACAGTCCAAACACACAAACAAATATAGGGATCATCTGTAATCATCTCTTTCACTTTGTCTATATCTTAGTATAACTCTCTCTTCCATTTACATGATGTATGAAATGAATGGTATTGATCAATTTAGGGGCACCATCTTTGTACATTGAATGAAGTGTGAAATTTAGGTCCATAAAAATGCATGTATATTAAGTCAATGATGAATTAATTATGTGAAAATAAGCAAAGATTGGGCTTTATCAGGAATGGAACCAGAGACCTCCGGATTGCTAGACAAGTGCTCTGACCATTGAGCCACATGGCCCTATTAATGGTGATACATCCCAGAAACCCTTGGGGTTTCCCAGAGAAGCCCACTTTTCTATGCTCATTTTCATTTCATTTATTTATTTCTGGTCAGTTTCCTCTATGGATGTTTGAACTCGGTAGTGAATTAAACATACATCTGTGTTTCTTAAAAGTAGAATTCATCCTTGGGATGACCACTTATTACAAGTTTCAAGTCTTAGTTTCATTCTGAGTTTAATATTGAAGCTTGTGCTAGCCAGTTTTGTGGGATTTAGAATGAAGCAAAACTTAAAGATTTTTACGCAAAGAATATTAATGTAGAGCAAAGAAGAATGAGGTAAACCGTCATACCCTTTGTATTTGTAGATATTGAGTCTTGACAAAGTTTCTTTGATTATTTTGCTAGAAAAACAAATGTATACAAAAATAAATTATGGTTAATCACAGGTAAAGTGATAAAATAATTGCAATGATTTTATATATAATTTTAGACTAAGTGGTATGTGATTCAATTTGTTTACCTGATCACTTGGGCTAAGAATACCAGCTTCCCTTAACATTTGTCTATAGTTGTAGTCGCATGGCTCCCTCATGGTAGTGGTATACATCTATTGAATTAGGTTATTAATATCGTCAACACTCGATACAGTGATCAAGATTTTGTGTCCTAAAATAAATATGATGATTGATGGCGATGTTGAGTAATGTTACAAAGGCTTCCTTTAATGGAACTTCTCTCTAAATGTCACTTTTTATCCAAATACCATAATTTGTTATCTTTTTTTTGTAATTCTCATTTTGATTTATCTTGCCAGTGATATCATGCAAGCCGATCTCAATATAGAACAGTTCACTAGTTTATCCAAGTTTAAGCTGGCCAAAGCTTGCCAAGCATAGCAACAACCTCCATGTGTGTGTGTGTGTGAAGCGCACTATGATATATTACAGATAATGGAGGAAATGCATGTTAATGATCCACATTTCATCGGGTGAGAGTAATAAGGGGGGGGGGGGGCTACATTGAGTTATGCAGACCATCTTATAGATCAGAACTTCACTATGATGCCACAGTTTCAGATCATAATCATATCTAATATTTGAAATATTTATAAGCAAATCAAAAAGTGTTACATTCAGTTTCTACGGGGCCTCCAAACTTTAACTTAGGTAGCCTCTTTCTCTTTCTCAACCAAGGATTTGTAGTCGAATATTGAAGTATTTCTGTCGGATATTTAGATATGACGCAAGTGCTTACAACTAAACCATTGAATGAAATTGAAATTGAGATGAAAACCCATTGCAACAGGTTAATGAAGCTAATACAGCCTGAAGGAGATTTTTTTTAGGGTGAAAATGTTACACTTTTGTTGAATACTTGAAAATTAGGGTTGTTTGGCATTATATGGATTTTAGCAATACGTTCTGAAAGGTCCAATCAATATATTTCTATTGCAATCTTGATTGATATTCTACAATACTTATAATCATCATCATTTCTTTTAAATGTATTTATTATTATTTTATTTTATTATTATTTAATTTAATTTTGTTTATTTTATTTTTTTTTTTGGGGGGGGGGGGGGGGGGTTGGCAGACATTTATTGTATTAGAATATCCATCCAAGTAGTAAAGCCTTTGTTTGATACAAAATGTACATGTACATGTACATTGTATATCTGAGTTTTTTAATACCAAAAATATGTACATTCATTGTTAAAACATAATAGAATATATTGTACAAAAGTTAGTGCTTGTAGAATATTGTGTAGTCTTATATATTCTGACCTATACTACATGTAATTGTGTTGACTTTTATAATGATTTTCTCTTCAAACTACCAGTTTACCCTTTTCTACTAACAAAGTAGAAAGATGTTTCACAATTTAAAGAGGCACACATGAACATTTATAATGCAAAATGTGAAGTTAAATTAAATGGATGATGAATTTCATATAATGTAATGAAGTATCTATATGTAGACCTTGGTACAAAATGTTCAACTGATTGATTTGATTGATTTTGGCATATTTTGTCACATGATAATCATTTTAAGAATTAGATAAAAAATATAAATCATGCAATAATCTGCTGAATCCTCTTCTACACTGCCAGGTTAAGTACTTAAGTGTTAAAACTCTTCTTACTTTTGACTGAATAATTATTCATAAAGCATTTCATAGATTATGTTCACATTGATGCACTAGATAGCTGGAAAGTCCCCCCCCCCTTCTTACATTTTGCTGCGCAAACCAACATATTATCTAGTACACCACCATGCAAGCCGATACTTACAAGCAACATCTAGCAGGAAAGTGCAGAACTTTATTTGGGACTTTTTTAGTTTGATTGATTTTATTGCATTATCTGCTCTCTATTTCATCTAATTAAACAATATTTTTAAAGCAGATTTCATATTTTGGTCAAAATTGCAGCTCTGTTCAAATTAGCTGTTGTCCATTCCAAGAAATATTTTGAAAGGATATTAAAGTGATTTGTCCTGTTTCCACACACAATGAACACAAACAGATGTGACAAAAGTTGTTATTTTACACCAGTACATAATGCACAAGAAAATGGAGAATTGACATACATACATGTATGTGTTATTACCATGTGAATGAAAAGTAAACAATATAACCTGGCTGTTTTTGTCATTTCAAGAATTACGATACTTGGGTGATTTTAGTTTTAGTTTTCACTCACAGTACATAGCACAAAAGAAATGGGAGAAGATCTGTGTGTCATACCATATTAAAAACTATCATTTTTTATTGAAGTTAACAATATAAAATAAATATACCATTGTCATTTCAGGAATTATTATGATACTTACAATGTAATTAAGAGGAATAATTATTACTTATTTTTTATTTGTTTTTCAGAATATAATTAGAGGGAGTATGCTTTAATTGTACCTGCTCAATCAATGCTTGCCGTTCCATGCGAAGAAAAATTCCCCAGATATTTATTGTAATATTTAAAAGCTAATTTGTAATACAATAGAATAAATAAACACCAATGAAGAAAAATTACATGAAATCAGCAAGTAGGGTGTTTGAATTATCTTGCATTAATTTGGTTTGGGTTGTTGTTTTGGGTATTGGGTCTCTTATTTTTTCACCTACACAACTATTGATATGCCCTTACAAGACTGGAAGTAAGTGTTTATATAGTGTGTTTTATATTTTTCTGTACATTCAAATGTATATCCAAAGTTGATTTTATTTGTAATCTACCATAGGTGAGTAGTAATCAAAATGTATATTTTCTTTTGATAAATAATACCATTGAATGTTAAATACAAGAAATTAAAAAAAGTTTCTGGTATTTGAATTTTGTGGAGGCACGCACACCTGTCTACTTTTGAATAATCTCAACAAAAAAATGTATTTACTTCATCATTAAAATGTTAGTATTGTGTTACAATTTCATCTTTGTATTATGTGTATAGAAGACAAATTTTGTTGCCATTTGATGTATGAAATGAATTATGTGCTTCCATAATGTGTAACATTAGGTTTTTGATAAGATGTGTAATGGTGATAGCGTACATTAAATGCATAAAGCATCTTCTAGATCACAGATGCATTCATAATTATTTGATTTACCAATAAGAAATAAACATGCTGTTTGTGCATTCTGTAATATGCAATATGTGTTTCTTCTTGCAACATTGTTTCCGTATTGACACTTCAAATTAGATTGATGAATGTAGGTAGTGTGCTGCTCCCCGAAAGTAATCTATGTAGGTCTTGTAACAATTGTTTTTTTTTCAAAAAATATGTATCGTGACAGATTTAGGATAAATGTGAGTTTCTGGTTTTAAAAATATATACATTGTATGTCAAACACAGACTCCTCATCCAGCAGAGGCTGTGGGAGAATACGTTTTGCTTCATAAGTCTACTTTGAATGAGATAGGATCTGGTCAAACTAAATTTAGTGTCTCCAACTGTTCATGGTTTGTATTATTCCAAAAATTATTTTCATTATTCAACTACAAAATGAACAATTTTCATTTACACCTTATTTTTTTTGTGAACATCACAAACAAATTATTGAAGCATAATCAAAAGTTGACTATCCCTTTATTAACAATACCATAAATAACCTTTACTCATCTCTTTATTTGAACAATTTGTGCATGATTTTAATAATTATTGTTGTTGTCCATGTCATTGAGTTCTGTTTTAAACGTGTAGGGTATGGTTTGTTACATAGGATGTATTATATGTATTAATGTTGAATGACCGCATATGATTTTAGGACACCACATAGCTGTGAATAATGGGCATAACTATGCCAAAGAAAAGTTTCTAACCATTACACCCCACAAACGTTGAAACCTGTTCTTTTGTCATACTTTTGGATACCCCCCACTTATAGCCATCCCTGCTACATTCTTCCTGAATCCAAATGGGTCTATACTATGAATTTTCTTTAAATCTCAGTGAGTTAAGAGTGAATGCTTCATAGATTTTCAAGTTGAATGGAACAGAAATAATGTGCATGAATGTTTTGTGCTACAGTGTTTGTGCATACAATGTTTATAACGTGTACTGAAGTTTGACATCACATCATTACCACATGGGGTGTGGACCGTTCAAACAATGTCAGGCAAGCCAGAAGTTTGTGACGGAGTGGTTGCTATGGAGACAATTGTCCTGCTCCAACCAACTATGACAAGTTGTTTGGTGATGTCACATTCTTTTGGTACAACATTGTTATGGTTCTAAACGACCATACCTTTGATTGGGCGTTTGGGATAAGCTAGAAGCTGGTCGATTGTCTTCTTAGCAACTGCTAGGTCAGAAATTGTTCTTGCTTGCCTGACATTGTTTATAACCATTACCCATGGCATTGGATAGCTGTGACGTCACACTGCGGTACTCTTTACAGTATCACACATTTTGGGTTTGAATGGCGATTTTTGAATGCTTCTTCTTTGGGTTGGAGCCTGGCTACAAGATGGAAGGAAATGTAAGATTGATCTTTTTATTTTCATTCTAATGAAAGAATTAAGTTTGTGATTCTATTTGTAATTTACTAAAACATTATTCCAATTATTAATTACAATGAAATATAAGTCCTGAAAATGTGCAGATTTCATTTAATATTGTGTGTAATGGTATTGATTTTCAATGTATTCTGGGGTAGAAGATAATTATGTTAAATAACAGCAAAGAAGTTGACAATTTATTCAGCCAGTATTTCAGTAGCTTTCTACCGTTAATATTTTCTAATTCATCTCCCCTAAAATCAAACAACCAAATACATGACATATACAAAACCATTTAGATTTGTTCAGTTTGGATATCATAACCAATGTTCAACTCTATGGATGGAATTCTCATGAGCAGATTTGGCCTGGGAACACGAACAAAACAAATTGGTATGGCGCCTTGCTATAGAAATATATGCACAGTTATCAACATCAATACATTTTGCATTTCCTTTCATCAAATGTAGCTTCATGATAACCCAAAGAAATCTTCTAACTTCAGTCAGTTAAATTCAATAATAAAATGTGTTGTAGTGTTGCTTGTTTTCATAAACATTATACAACATTATGAGAGAAGTTACATGTAAATGTATGCATATATATTTTATTTTATGTCTTTTTTTATATATAACTGATGGCATTTTAGTTTTATGTATCTGTAATCTTAAAGATGCTCATACAATTTTTAACTAGGCTAGTTTGTGTGCACTGCATAACATGGAGCAAGTGTGTTTTCCGCACTGTGCAAGGTGTTCACAAGATGGTAGTGCATATCTGCTTTCGAACTACCTAACCAAGCTCACTGGGAGGAGCGATGTGTATGTGTGCATCTGACAAAAGGAAGCAACTGACAATTTTATGGATAGTCTTTTTACTTGTTTTGGGGTAATTGAGATATGCTCTACACAATGATGAACAAATTAAAGTCACCCGACAATCCATTTATGAAAAATTAATAGGTCAAAAGGAAGTAACTGCACAAATATCAAAGAAATCCTCATTTATAAGAAAACTACCAATTGTCAGTTGCTTCCTTTTGTCAGATTGGGCATTTTTTAAAGCTTACATAGCTATGGAGAGAGGTCCCTCCTACTACTTCTCTGGCAAGAGTATGCTGAAGATTCCGCCAAGACGGAAATACAGTGGAACCTTGTTATAGCGAGGTCCTTGGGACCATGAAAATTACCTTGTTGTATCGGGTTTCTCATTATATCAGGGTCAAACAACAAAGAAATATAAAAGAGCTCGGACCAGCAAAATTACCTTGTTATAAGAGGGTTTTTGTTATATCTGACCTCTTTATAACGAGGTTCCACTGTATCTGTCACTGCTCTGTACTCCCTTTAGTATTGAAGACACTAACATTGCATGATTGGAATGTTCAATTTCTCTTTTCAAAGAGTGTAGAGAGAATGAATTAACCGTTTTAAAAATGCCAACTCCACAGTGAAAACTGAGATGATTTAATACCTGTACATAAATCTTTAAGACAAGGAATTGTTTTTGCGATGGTTCTGAATGTTGATTTGCATGCTCCTATCTCTCTTGCTGCAGTGCTAGGCTATTCCTTTTGTTTTTGATTTTAATGCAAAGTATACTTCAAATAAAAAATGTGTAAAAAAACTTGTTATTCCTTTACATAAATGACTTATTCTTATTCTACCAGATCCAAATACAATAAAGAAATATTTAACACGGCTTCCTTTAGTGTCTGAATTTTAGACAAAGTTTGATAGTATTTGGAGCAATTGTTTTTCTTTTATCAATATTGTTAATAAAGAGGATATTAATTGTTCATATGTTGCATTTATTTCTGTATGAATAAATAAAATATGAGTTTCTAAAGATACATGTATATCCATTTATCTAATTTTTTTGAAGGGAGAGGTTTTGTTTCTATTTGGGAAGAATGGAAGAATTTAATACAGTTAAACCTGTGTATAAAGAGACCACTTGGGGGAGATGAAAATGCATGTAGAGATGGGTGATAGGTGCTATATAAATCAGAAATATTATCTATTATATTCCACATACTAATAATCTTGCTCTTCGATTGGTCAAAAGGTAATCACGTGATGAAACATAGTTTCGCCCATCATTGATGGGAGAAGAAAACTTCGTTACACTATGTAGATATCTTGGGTGAAAGTGCGTTGCACTCACTAGATAATTGGTAACGTACTATCTACACCCCGCGGTTGCATTGAATTGCTGTGGAGAATGTGTATTCAAATTCCGTATTATTCAGCACACCATATAAGTATGACTTCAACACTGCCGTTGTAGGTACCGGGTACGGTATGTCCGCTGCATTTAATACGGGATTTGAATAGCCACACACTACACGGTCAATTCAATGCAACCGCGGATGTGTGGCGCGATGATTACAAATGTAATGCGTACAATACATACGTACATGTACCATGCAGGCATGCACTGTGTGTATCGTACACCGCTTGCCATGACTCTATTTGACGTTTAGACTTTAGAACGTTGACTTTTGAACTGTTTTAGTGTTTCATCATCATTAATTACAATTTGTTTGGAGTTGGAGTTCACTTTCATTTTATATAGACCCAAGTGCTAGCCTATAGCCTATGGAATTTTCATGGAGTCAATTATTGGAATAGCATTGTTGGTAAGTAGATCAAAGTCTAGTACTAGGCCTTAACATTAAAAACAGTTAGGTCTAGATTGTCTTTCTCGTAGACCTAGCTACGAGTGAAATGTTTCCAATGTAGAATATAAAGCAAATAATCACCTTTTGGTTTCAGGCGATGGCAAAACCATCACTTCCTCGGCGATCTGAATGTATACGCTATCTTTCCTCAGCTTCGCTCCGGAAAGATAGCTACATCCAGATCGCCTTGGAAGTGATAGTTTTGCCATCACCTTCACCAACGGTAATTATTTGCTTATTATATTAATACGGTAAGCTTCAACCCCCCGAATCGCCTCCCACTCGAGATAACCTCACCCCGAGGATTCGGCGACTCCTCGACCGTCGCGATCGAAGGATATACGTTTTGCGGAGGACAATAAGGCATTCCCGAGTCGCTCCCGCCCCGTGGTCGTCGTCCAGATCGAAGAAAAGGGAAAGTCAGCAATGCCAATTGCCCGTTTAAGACGCCGAGCATTGACTAACGATTTATCGCCGTAAAAGTATTTCTAAGAATATAAATTGGAGTAGATAAAACAAATAATATATCGAGAAACCATTTTAGATATAACACGTTGCGAAACTACCCAGGTTTTGATAAATATAAATATTTATATTACGCGGATGGTATGGTAATGATCGCTATTGCCGATTGGCATCGTGTTTGTAAGTGCATGGACGACAAAATGC
>JBAMJV010013370.1:0-23713 GCA_037951105.1 Echinarachnius parma
TAAAATAACCCTCTAAATATATGTCAGATGTGTGGTTGCTAGGTAAAATAGTGTTGCGGTTTCCATGGATAATCTTAAGTATTTAAAATGTGTGTTACCAATGTTGATCGAGTACTCAACGTAATATAGGCCTATAGAGCAGAACATTGCTAAGGAAGGGTATAAAAACTGCTAAATATAGGTCATATAAGTGGTTGCTAAGTAAAAGTGGTTGTTACTTAGGCAACACAATTATCTCCATGGATAATCATATATATTTCATTTGCTTTGCACCATGAAGTTTACTAAGGTTATGCCTTGCCTATTTGTATTTTCAAAACTAAACATACATATTTGTAAAGCTTTATAGGTTATATATAGTAAACTGGATTTACTCCAATTGTACAACATTCTACAGCAAAATGGCATTTTCTTGAAAATTGTGGTTTGGTTAACAAACAGCTATATAATATTGTTGGAATGCTTATTTTCTTGAATTGTATCACCTTAGAATCAATATCAATTCCACTAAAATGAAATTAATGGTTAAGAGATTTTGGTATTCAGTTTTAAAAAGATAATCACTTTAAAAAACGATCAGCAACCGTTTATATAGGGTTAAATTGGTCGCTAGGTAAAATTATGTTGCTAGGCAACACAATTATGTCAATATTTACTTACAAATTATGTCAGACTGTCAGGAAGGTTTTTTTAATTCCATTACTAGTATTGTAATCATTGGAAACATACATTTATTTCAAAAATTATTAAATAATTGGTAAGTAATTAATTTGTCTAATTTCCAGTTGTATTTCATGTGAAAAGGGCATGTGTCACATGAGTGGCGTTGCCATGGTTACGAGCAACTATTTTGATGGGGGGTCAGCATTTCTTAGAAGCTGGGTTCATAACCTATCCTCTGATACCCAAATTTCCATGCCCGTCGGGGGTGCTACGAATTTCATTTTTTCTGGCCTCGGCTCATGGACTAAAGGGAGAGGGGGAAGAGGGGAAGGGAGGGACGGTGGGGGAGGTGAGAGGGGGGAGGGAGGGGCGGGGACGGGAAGGGAGAGGGGGAAGAGGGGAAGGGAGGACGGTGGGGGAGGTGAGAGGGGGGAGGGAGGGGCGGGGACGGGAAGGGAGAGGGGGAAGAGGGGAGGGACGGTGGGGGAGGTGAGAGGGGGAGGGAGGGGCGGGGACGGGTAGGGAGAGGGGGAAGAGGGGAAGGGAGGGACGGTGGGGGAGGTGAGAGGGGGGAGGGAGGGGCGGGGACGGGAAGGGAGAGGGGGAAGAGGGGAAGGGAGGGACGGTGGGGGAGGTGAGAGGGGGAGGGAGGGGCGGGGACGGGAAGGAAGAGGGGAGGGGGAGGGACGGTGGGGGAGGTGAGAGGGGGGAGGGAGGGGCGGGGACGGGAAGGGAGAGGGGGAAGAGGGGAGGGGAGGGACGGTGGGGGAGGTGAGAGGGGAAGGGAGGGGTGGGGACGGGAAGGGAGAGGGGAAGGGAGGGACGGTGGGGGAGGTGAGAGGGGGGAGGGGAGGGGCGGGGACGGGAAGGAAGAGGGGAGGGGAGGGACGGTGGGGGAGGTGAGAGGGGGGAGGTGAGAGGGGGGAGGGAGGGGCGGGGACGGGAAGGGAGGGGAGGGACGATGGGGGAGGTGAGAGGGGAAGGGAGGGGTGGGGACGGGAAGGGAGAGGGGGAAGAGGGGAAGGGAGGGACGGTGGGGGAGGGGAGAGGGGAGGGGAGGGACGGTGGGGATAGGGGAGGAGAGAGAGGGGGAGGGAAGGGAGAGGGGGAAGAGAGGGACGGTGGGGGAGGTGAGAGGGGGAGGGAGAGGGGGGAGGGGAGGGAGGGGGAAAGAGGGGAGGGGAGGGACGGTGTGGGAGGTGAGAGGGGGGATGGAGAGGGGGAGGAAAGGAGAGGGGATGGGAGGGACGGTAAGGATGGGAGATGAGAGAGGGGGGGGAGGAAAGGGAGGGGAGGGATGGATGATTGGACTTCGATAGGAAAGACGGGACAAGAGTGGGAGACGAACGAATGAGAGAGCGAGAGAGAACAAAAATGATGAACGGGGAATAAAGGGAGGAGCTGAAACGGATGATAGAAAAGAAAGATGGGTGGATAGAGAGGGGTGAGGAGGGGGAAGCATCGGAAATAAATAAGAGAGTGGGAGAAAGAATTAGGAGAGGTTAAAGGGAGTGGGGGAGGGACAGGTAATATGGGTAGATTGAGGGAAATGAAAAGAGGTAGACGAGAGAGAGGGGGGGGGGGGGGGGCATAGAGAGGGGGTAAAGGGTACCTTATAGACATCCCTGGACAATATACTTGATTTTGATTGGTCGATACACGCTGCGCATATATACAAGCGGAACTATATTATTATTATTATTTATTTATTTATTTATTTATTTATTCAAATATATTTATACAGGATAGCCTGATCAGCAAGGATACTGTTTTTCGTCAGGGTCCTGATATAACATCATACAATATACATACAACAATAATACATTAATATGATAAATATAGATATACAAATATGTACAAATAGCATATGACCAGCAGATTCAAGATATACTTTATTAACATTTTGGACAAAGTTGTATTAAAATAGTTTCAATTTATTTCAAATCATAACTAGATGAATCTTCGATTGCGCGCAATCGAAAATTATGCCTCCGCTATCACGCGATTTTAATATCAAGCCCAAATTAACATGCACCGATTTAATTTTTAAAAATATTTTTCATATATTTTGAGTCCTGTGACCTTGACCATATGACCCCAATCTTTGATGGCTCCCTAAAAAACATTCAGGTACGAAGTTTGATTGAAATCTGACATTTAGTTCTTGAGATTTTGGCATTACAAGCTTTTTTGCATGTATAATGAGTCCCGTGACCTTGACCTCAACCTCATGAACCCAACATTTTATGGCTACGTTGACTCTTTATGATACATTCAGGTACCGAGTTTGATTGAAATCTGACATTCAGTTCTTGAAATTTTGCCATTACAAGCCATTTTCTCATACATATTGAGTCCTGTGACCTTGACCTTTGACCTCATGACCCCCAAAATCTAAGCAGATCAGTGGCACCCCGATATGTACACTCATACCAAGTTTGAAATTGATCCGTCAACCGATTCTTGAGATATCGCAAGAACGAGGCATTTTTGCGCATACTTTGAGTCCTGTGACCTTGACCTTTGACCTCATGATCCCCAAAATCTACTCAGATCATTGCCACCCCAATATCTACACTAATACCAAGTTTGAATTTGATCTGTCAACCATTTCTTGAGATATCGCGAGAACGAGGCATTTTTGCATATATATTGAGTCCTGTGACCTTGACCTTTGACCTCATGACCCCCAAAATCTAATCAGATCATTGTCACCCCAATATGTACACTCATACCAAGTTTGAAATGAATCCGTCAACTGGTTCTTGAGATATCGCGAGAACGAAAACGGGACGTACGGACGGACGGACGTACGGACGGACGGACGGACGGACGGACGGACAACCCGAAAACATAATGCCTCCGGCCACTTCGTTGGCGGAGGCATAAAAACACAATTAAGTTTCTATATATATATATACAGTCTAAATATACTAATTTTTACGAAAGAGAGGAATAAAATGTTTTGGTTACTCCAGCTAGCACGTGATTATCAGTCAAGCAGAACAATGTCAACACAGACATGACATAATACCTCGCAGTCATACAGCAGGCACACGCACGTACAGCCACACATCACAATGGGAGAAGCACGCACATTCACTCATCCGTATCACACAATGGAATCATAACCACAAATAAACACAGCTACATTCATCCACCCGTTCTGCTTTGTCCGATAGATCACGTATATGTTGGAGTATTTACTAAACAACAATTTAAAACAATATAATTAAAAACAGTTAAAAACATCTATCGTTCCGCTGGTCATATATACATCAGTGAAAATACAGCTGTTTGTATAAAGAGACCTCGAACATTGTAAATGACTAGGCAGCGAGTTCCAGACAATGCCACCCGAGTATATAAGGCTATTTTTATAACATTGTACTTTCGGTTTAGGTAGTATAATATTCAAAGTATTAACTGCTCTCGTATTAATATCGTGGCGATCACAAACCATTTCAATTGCATTACATAAGTGAGTAGGAGCTGTTCCATGAACGGATTTGTACATTAGTGTTGCTAAAAAATAATTCATTCGTTGACCTAATGATTGCCATTTTAATGTTTTAATTAAATCTTTTCCATTAACAGTTTCATAATCATAATTAGATGTAACAATTCTAGCTGCCCTTTTTTGTAAGCGATATAATAAATCCTTATTCTTCTGTGCACAATTGCCCCAGACTATAATCGAATAATCTATACAAGGTTGAATGGTCATATTATACATCATTAATAGAGACTTTTTATCCAAAAATTGGGACATTTTACGCAATGAGTATAATTTACTAGAAATAGATCTAACAAGGTTATGAACATGAGCACTCCATTTAAGTTTATCATCAATTTCTACACCTAAGTACCGAAAGCTATGAACCTGATCAATTTTCTTGTCATCCATATAAACATTTAACTGATGTGTTGAACGTGTACTTAAAAGCATAACTTTTGTCTTATCTACATTAAAGGGATAGTTGAGTTCTGGTAAGGAGAGTACAGTTTTAGTGAAACTGAATTTTAGTAACCAAAACCTGCATCATTACATTACAAACTAATAGTTATAACTAGAAAGGAACACAAAATTACAAATGACGTAGTAAAGATCATGTTATCATTCAAAAAGAGCCGTTAAAACGTAAGAGGGCGCTCTCTAAACACTCATCGGTCTCAACCATTTTGAATAAAATATTGTGCATGTGATGCTTTGTTGAAATAGTGATTAGATAGAGAAATAACCAACAACTATTTAAATACCTATTTTGTAACTTTTTTGAAAAGAGGAAGCATTTTTTTGAATTTTTAACGGCTGGTTCAAAATTCTCTAATAAACCCGCGGCCCGGGTTTATTACAAATTGTTATATTTATGGATATTTCAGCCGTTTCTGAACCGATTTTGATCAAACAAAGATGATTTTATTGTTTAAATATTATGCTCTTTCAAATTTTACACTCAGTTTTTCATTACCTCACAAACCAATTAAGTAGTCTAGCGCCCTCTCTACCAAAACTCAACTTTCCCTTTAAGTCGTAATCTATTTTGTTTATACCATTTAAAAATTAAGTTTAAATCAGCTTGAAAATGTTTCACCAAGTTATCAATATCTGTATCTGCATAATATGTAACTACATCATCTGCGAACATATTACATGAACATAATTGTACCGATTGTGACAAGTCATTAATAAATAAAAGAAACAATATGGGTCCAAGAACACTCCCTTGAGGTACGCCATAAAGTATTATTAATACTATTATTATCGTGTAATACCTCCATAGGATAACGAGAGATATAGAGAGCAGTGTATATTTTGTGTGCAATACAGTAACAAAGAAAAAGGGATGTATTATTTTAGTTTTCTCTGCAACACCTGCCATTGTTACCATGGTTATACAATAGATGTGCAGCGTTAGAAGAAGTCACTCCATATGTGAGTGCATGTATTTTTTTACTACGATCTATACTGTCTAGTAAACAATTCTGCATTCCCGCCTTTAAAAACAGTGACGTCTAGGGGGCGTTGGCAATCGATCGATATACGATCACCATCAGGGCACATCGCTTTCATCGCCAAGTGTATACGAGCGAAAGAGAGAGAGAGAGGGGGGAGTAGAGAGGTAGATGGGAGGTAGATGCGGAGGGACGGAGTAGGGGAAACATTACACATCGATTTGTGGGATTCGATCCCTTGGAGTCGTTATAAACACAGGTATGCAGGTAATACAGGTACAGAGAGGCCTGACTTCAAGCTGCATAATTATAGTGTACTAGTGTAGATTTTACACGACTGTATAGTTACTGCATTTACGGTACACATTATTTTGTATTGCATGAATTCATGGGATTGAGGAAGGACTGTTTTTATTTTGGTTTCGCCTCCCTATGCACACGGATTTCGGCGACATAAGCTCTCCGTGCGGTGAATACATATTGGTATATCACCTAAAAGCAGCGTATAACATGTATAGGGAAAGGAGCAGCTAATTAGGTTTGAGCGGTAAATACACGGTAATATAATTTATTCGCGTCAACACCAACAAATATAATAATAAGCGGACCACAATATTATATATATTGTAATCATAATGCAATAGTGTGTGCTGATCAACTGATGATTCATTGAACGTGCGATGAATTAAACTGTGGTGCAAAGTCCGAACAGGATTGATTTACACAATGAATGCACTATGGAAATATTATTAAGTTTTTGTACTTTCATTCTACTCGAGTCGTATGCATCATATTCCTTTCACGTTTAACAGTGCGTAATCTTTAGGCTTGAAACTGCACTTTATTTGAAGAAGAAGAAGAAGAAGACGAAATACCAGGTCCGTCAGACCCGGTCTGATCCAGATACGCGTTGGGGACTGCATGCAGTGATCAAAGTTACCATCATTATTATTATTATTATGCCATAAGCAGTCGCCGCAAAGTGACATCTAGTATTAGTAACTATTAGACAGTTTTGATTTTGAGCTCGGGACGCCAAAAATACCACCTTATTTTATCGGAGGCGCGCGGAACTCAATTACGTCGAACAGGCGAACATTGCTAACTCCGCATCGTGAACGTAAAACATCGATTGTGCATTATTTTGTAAGTATTTTCATTCCAGATTAATTTGCAACTCATGCTTTAATAGTCTTCCTTCAGTTTTTTGGGATTAGAATGTCATCAGCGTTGGCCGTGGCGTGATGAGGGTTGAATTCTTATGTTGAGTTCGGGCACCATTATGACCATGCAGGGCAACTACCTTAATATCCGGAAGGCACTTTGAGGCGAACATTGATGTCACTGTATCGGAAACATGCATCAGTATTTTTGCTAGAATATTAGTGTTCTGTTCTAGAATATAACTCATTATTTACTTTTCATGTATAGTGCTTTAACCCCACTTTGCTTGATCCAGAGTAGAAGTATCGGCAATGCTATCAGTTGGTGGCCACCAAAGCCAACACTCTGTGCAGAGAAAAACAAGGTTATATGGAATTTGCATAATATTATGATTTTACCTGGCTACAGTAGCAACTTTTCTTGTTTCACTTGGGTAGTCACTATAGACAGGTTTGTCTGCATATTATTGAGATGATGCGCAACTCCCATGCTCCTCTTTTCTTCCATGATCTTCAAGAAACTTCAGGATGAAATGAGGAAGGTATGGTGGCATTATAGGGACATTTTAGCCAAAATTTGGCCTAATTTTTGCCAAATGTGTATAATTTGACCTAATTTGGCCAAATCTTGGCGAAAATTTGCCACCATAGGAAGGCCATCAAAAAGAAGAGGAAGTATGTTATGCCATCATTGGTCACTATATGGAATGGCATGAAAAGTTCCGGAGAAGTTGCACAATATTATTCAGACAATTTGTCGTATATAACCTCCCTACTCATCCTTTATAGCCCGGTCACATATCAACGGATTGCGTAAACGGACGTCAAACGGAGAGCTAAATTTTCCATCCGTTCGTCTCCGTTCGTATGCGTTTCTTGTCCGTTCCTTGTCCAGTGATGTACGTTGTTCTATGTTTTGTACATAAAGCAATGGAGACGACTTTCATCACCGGATAATTTCATTTCGCAAATTTTCTATTCGTTGGGCATTCGTTTCCGCTATCCGTTGATATCTGACCGGGCCATAATTGGAGGCACTGTTGAACGTGAGTGGTTTTGTGACTGTAGATAATTGACATGACTTGAAATGTTTGTCTGTTATCCCGGGCTGTTATCAATTTCATCCTCGATCGGCGCACGCCAACGATTAGGCTGACATACATTATTTTGATTGTTCGCATGTTTGAATACCAGCATTATGTTTGATTGACAGTACAATCTGGAGATGATTCTACAACAATGTGGAATACATTTATAAAGACCAGTGGCGTTTGAAACGGATTGGAGGCATTATTTGTAGGGGGTACATCGTAAGCTAGTATAACAATAGGCTTTTCGCAAATTCACCCCCAAATAATAATAAGTAATACAACAGAAATATAACAAAATCTTTGCCACTCAGGTACCATAATGTGTACTACTCTGTATGTGTAAAACTTTCAAAATATTTATGCCACAATAATGATCGATTTCCAGAAAACAATTAGGTGATTGTCTCCACTGCATGGATATTCATCTGTCCCAGTACATGTGTTTATCTATAAGGAACATTTCCGGGACAAAATGCAGTTTACCCCCGCAATTGCCTCAACCCACAATTTGGGGCCGTGATATTTGCCACATTTATCAGTTTATCAACCTTTACTTTAATAACCATATATAGTTGTACATACGATTTGTTCAGAACATCAATATATGGTGTATGGGTTTCCAATTCTAGTTTTGCTTCCTGCCTCTGGGATGTCTAGTGAGCATGGTAAGAGGTGTGGAAGCGTCCCTCATTACCCCGTATGTGGAAAACAGAAAGGCCTTTCCTTCTTTGCCCCCTCTTCGTTATCCGTAAGAATTAGTTACACCTCACATTCAATTCAAAGATTATCGAAGCATACTCTAGAAAATCAGTGACCTCAAGAGCCAATCCTCCGCGCGTCATGGTCGAGCTCTGGCGCCAGTGTTGCTAAGTTTGACCTTTTCGAGAATTGTACACATGCACTTGTCACGTAGATGCTGGTGGTTTGAACATTGACACTATATATGTAGCAGTATACTTGGGTAACGACAATATACATCGATCATTTCTGAATAGAATGCGGCTTGGTTGCCCATATCAGATAACCGTCATCGTGGCATTTCTGGTTTGCCTTTGAGACGAGGGAAAAATAACAAAAATATTCCGAAGCGCCAATGCTCCAACCCTCTCTTTGTGTACTTAGATCTCTCGCCCTTGTATTTGATTAGACACACGGTCATGACGGTAAGTTTGTTTAGCACCGCTTTAACGAATATTGTTACACCCGCGGCTTACGCCTGGAATAAAAAATTGTTACCACGCATAATGTTCATTAATGGATCTGGGATTCCGAATTGAAACTCTCTGGTGTCCTATCCAACCTTTGCGAGGGAAACTGAGAACGTGGTTTTCATAAAAATGGATGTTCTCAACGAGCAAGGCAGACCTAGAAATAATCAGAAGAAAACGAGGGGGTGACAAGTCTTTATATTATAGTTCCTCTGTTAAGTACCTTTATGATACAGTTCCCCAGTTACGAAGTATAGTATGATGCAGTGTAATGGTTAGAAAAGAACCTTGAAGTACCTTGACGTTTCGCCATAAAATACATATACATTGGGAAAAAATCTCACACATTTCAGCTATTTTAAAGAGTATGCGATAACATCCAATTTCATCGGCTAAGACATTATGACCCCCTCATAAGTGAAATGCCCCCGCCAGTAAACCTCCGTACGTCTTTGGGATAGTACCGTCTAGTTGACTGATGAGCAGGGATACAAGAGGCCGTCTTTATAAGATTGCCCCCTGTTTCACAGAGTGCATTTCAGCCATACAAACTTTACTTGGATAATGATTTCCGATAAATGTTCCCAAGACAAAACTAGTGCTGGTGAAGACTAACCCGTCCCCATTCTCTTCGGCAACTGATTTTTACATTCAAGAGAATATTTTGTATACACCAATATTACACCTTCCGGCGGTGTGACGGCATTCAGTTCCACTTCCATTGCACCTCACATCACAATCATGGTTCATTTCTCCTGATGACTATAGATGTTTGTGAACACTCCCGGCAAAGTTTTGACCTCGAATCACAGTAAAATGTCACTCCATCTGTATTGTGTAGTGTTCTTGCTTTTTTTCTTCCGTACTTTTTTTTTATGACGAGAGTACCATAACAGTCTCACAAAGGTCTTGGAAGCAACATTCAAGATGTTGATAAACCGTAGATAGATCTGACCACTGGGATTCAACCCATGATTCCTACAATATTTGTATAACAACTGTCTGGTGGCGGTCTTACAGAAACATGACCTTAGGGTCTAAAAGGAGTCTAAGTCAGGTTCTTAAGACGACCAAGTTCATCTGTAGTTATGTTCTATGGCACCCCACATCTATCACCACAGACTCCAACTCTTAAATCACAATTATACATTTGCTTCCTTTTAACGTCCTGCTTTTTGTCATTATCACTCCTGCAGATATTACCGGCGGACATCCTAACAGGAACATAAACTTGAGGTCAAAATGAGTCTCAGCAAGGTCCTAGAGGCGATCGACAACAACAAGATCGAGTTTATCCGTATGGAGATCTCCGACATCTACGGGATAGCTCGCTCCAAGACCGTGCCAGCGCGCCACTTTGAGAGCATCTCCAAGTCCGGTCTCTTCATGCCTATGGCGGTGTACAGCTTCGACGGGACGGGTCATGACGCGGATGAGTACGAGTGTGGCCTATGTCGGGAGGTTGGGTACGGGGACATGATGCTGCTTCCTGACTTTGACACGTTCCAGGTGATTCCATGGTGCGAGAGCACGGCGCGTGTGCTGATGCGCTCGCAGCAACACGGGGAGCCGTTCATGGTGGACCCACGCCACATAGCAAGCGCACAGCTGGAGCGACTCGGAGCGATGGGCTACTCTCTGTACTCGGCGCACGAGTACGAGTTCTACGTGGTTGACGCCGAGACGCGCAAACCGCTGTGGAACGACCGTAACCTCTTGTCAACCTTACGCACCTACAAGGACACGAAGTTGCTCCATCAGCTGATGAGGGATCTCACAGAGGTCGGCGTCGATGTTGAAACCGCGGAGGGCGAATTCGGAGTCGGGCAGATGGAGATTACGTTCCGCCCGTCGTTCGGACTACGCGCTGCGGACAACGCGCATACGTACAAGCTGTCAGTCAAGGAGATAGCGCGTCAACATGGATACATGGCGTCTTTCATGTCAAAACCCTGGGAGAATATGAGCGGTTCTTCCTCGCACTACTGCCATTCTCTCTGGGATGCGGACACGAAGCAGCCCTTACTATTCGACAGCAGCAGTCCTTCCAAACTGTCTAAAGTCGCGCAGCACTGGATAGCGGGACTCCTCGCTCACGCACCCGCGTTGACGATCCTTGCATCCCCGACTGTGAACTGCATGAAGCGCATCAAGCCGAACACCTTCGCTCCAGTGAATGCGACATGGGGGTTCGACAATCGGTCCGCCGCGCTCCGAGTCAAGCTGAACGGACCGAAAGCTACGTTTTTCGAGAACCGTATAGGTGCCAGCGGCAGTAATCCGTACCTCCTCCTCGCGGGAACGGTCGCGGCCGGTTTGGACGGGATTCAGCGGGAATTGCCGATCCCGCCCGAGTCCATCGGGAGCGTCTACGAGCCGGACAACATTCCCGCGGGAACGGAGGACCTGCCGACGAACCTTGAAGACGCAATGGCCGCGCTGCAGAGCGACAAGGTGATGTGCGACGCGCTTGGTCCAGACTTCATCAAGTGTTTCGCCGCGATGAAGCGGAAAGAACTTGTGGAGTCGCAGCAGGCAGCGGTCAACAAAGACGACAAGTGGGAAATGAATATGTTCTTCGAATATCTGTGATCGAAACTTATTCTCGAGTCGCAAGGCCGTGTCTCAAAATGTTGAATTATCCATGGGAAAGAGATGTATTCTTCGAGTATTTTGTGATTAAAGTTGTCGCAATCAGCAAGGACCAAGAATGGCTGATGATTGATTAATTGCAGCCAAATTCGATGTTGCGAACTCTGGATTACCGTTCTGGTAGTCTGGCAATCTATCACAGTTTACATGGTTAAAGTTATTGCAGCTCAGATTCCTTTGTAAAGCCTCACAAAACGAGGAAGTAAAGGCATTGAGGAAGGTATACAGAGTTCTTCGAGTATATTACTGTGATATTATTGTCGCATTCTAGATTATGATAAAAAAGTTGCAGAATATTGGCAAATTGACGCCGAAAAAGACATAATATTATGATTATTTCAATATATTGCGCGTTCACAAGATCGCGATCGCGAGAACACAAAGCACATAACTAATCACCACTCCTATATAAATATAATTCTTACAATCTTCACCATCATCTTCTTTGTTATTGTCGTCATCAGCATCTCTATTATCACCGTCATCATTAAACATAAGTAGTCCTCTGCAGGGCAAATGCCAGGTGAGTGCGACTCCTGGAGTTTGAGATCCTCATGGCCATCGCCGTTGTGATATGTTAAGGCCCAGTCCCATACTGACGATTTTCACGGCGACTCGCAACGACTCGCAACGATTTACTAGAACGAATCGACTCGATTTAGCCACGATTTAACAACGAATTGGGAAGAATTGTACGGCGACTCAAGACGAATATTTGTTCTTCGTCGTTGTTCGACGAGTCAGCTCGTCCTTCTTTTGTCTTTAACCATTGCGGAAGAAGCATCGTGGCAGAAAAAAAGTTGTGGTCCCAAAGTGGCGATTTTTGCGGCGACTCGCAACGAATTATCATTCGTGGAGAAAATCGCTTGATTCGTCGCGAGTCGTTGTAGTTCGTTGCGAGTCATTGTAATTCGTTCTGCGAACCGTTGCGCATCGCGAAGAACGCCATTAATCGTGTTAGCACAACGAATGTTTTGGGACTGTTCAAAACTATCGCCATTTCGCGACGATTTCCTTTCATTCTTTTTATGGAACAATAGGGCAGTGCACCATGAACAATCGGACTTGTTTGAGTCAGTTTCATCTGTCATTAATACAATTCAACAGGGGGATGATATATTCATTCACCCCCTCCCCCTCTCGTGATGAATAGGTATTACGTAAGTCTTTACGCCTATGGTCAGTTCAAAAACGGAAAGCGGCAATCTTCACAACGAAGCGATACGAGTCGCAACGAATTGCAACGATGTGGAACGACTTGACACGAATATGCAACGGTAAATACAACAATTTTTGGTGAAAATCGTCGTGGCGTGGCGATTGTTTTGATTAGTTAAAGACGGCGATTTTGGCTCCGCTTTCACGATTTTTCTCGCGATGCGCAACGTTTTTGGGGGAAGAACCGGTACGATGTAACACGATGCAACACGACCTAAGCGATTTTCTCGACGAATGTCAAATCGTTGCGATTCGCCGTGAAAATCGTCAGTATGGGACTGGGCCTTACTCACTGACCTGCAGATTGACGACTAGCGGGTCATGCACGACCACGGGCGTAGACATGTCATTGATACCCGTTCAACTGGGGGGGGGGGGGGGATGATCTATTCATCCACCCCCCCCCCCCCCCAGTTGAATAGGTATTACGTAACTCGCTACGCCCGTGTGCACGACATACTATATACTCAAATTATTTATTTTCGACAATGTGTAAGTTTAAGTTCCTTCTTTGATTGCACGAAATTGTAGCAAATCTTTAGATTTGTTTACCTGAACAATTTAAATATCACAATAGCCACTAGTCTTGTTCCAAAGAAGAAAAAAACATTGAAATAATCGGGGGTTTTTCTGGAAAGTATCACCACAAAATTAGTGCCTCGGTGGATTGATAGTAAGAGCACCGGTCTATCATAATCCGGAGGTCTCGCGTTCGACTCCCCCAGAAGTCAAATTTTCTTTGTTCATGGAATCACCAATTATATCAACACTTTACAACATATCCTGCAAACTCTTAAACCATCTACCTATTTCCGTAAATTGCATATAACACCCTTCTTTTCAAGATGTCACGAGCCCCAAAAGTCGGAATTATACTTTTAGGTCGATAGACCTATAATGTAGTCTCTCCGAACGGCCCTGCGAGAAACACTGAAATATGTGGTGTTAATATTTGTCTTACGTAGTTATCTTATTTGTGGTTCATTGGCCCGAATTCTCGTCAGTGGCTCAATATGAGCCAGGCCTAAAAAGACAGAGACTACCGGTAACCAGTTAACCCACTTTGCACCAGCAGATCTATTGTCTTGTTGCTATGGTCCCCGGAGATATTCTAATGGACAGTTTCCTTTCATTATCCAGTCAATCCCTTGAGTTCTGATTATAGTCATCAGGATAATGGGCCATTTGAAATTCAGTCATAGTATAGTCTGTCATAAGCCAAATTGCGTCCTGGATCATCCTGGACATTGTATTGCTGGTGACCTGTTATACTATGACTGAATTTCAAAGGGCCCATTGTCCTGATGCCTATAATCAGAACTCAAGGGATTGACTGGATAATGAAAGGAAACCATTATAATATCTCCGGGGACCATAGCAACGAGACAATATATCTGCTGTTGCAAAGTGGGTTATCTGGTTACCAGTAGTCTTTGTCTGTTTAGGCCGGGCTTAAGTTAGCCACTGATGATAATTCGGGCCATTATGTATACTTATTTTGTGGTATAGTGATGTAAGTAGTATATATGTTCAGGAAAAACAATATAATCAGTAGATTGCCTAACTAAAAAATTGCATTATGTAATTATACCCTTAAATACTAAATGCCTAGCTATATCATAATCATGCAGGTGTGAAATAATTTGTTTGTCTTTCTCAAATAAGTTTTAAAATGTATGAATATTAAATACAATATTCTTCTTTCAAAATAAATGTTTGTATTCAATATTTAAGCTGTATTATTTCGTATAATTGTTTAATGGTTTATAATACATGTATATTATATTATGGGCAGTTTGGCGAGTAGTTACCCTGTGACATCATACTTCGGTACTAATGTCGAAATGTTATCTCATGTCATAACGTCAATACTTCTAACTTCCATCATCTTTACGCAATTATGATCGGCCTTGTTCTATGAGGGAATTCGTAATTTGAGTCAGTATTCCTTTACAAAGTTGCGTAGCATGCATACCTAGAACTGCCGGGAAATGCCCATGGATTGTATTTCGAATAAAACACTCAACACAAATGATTATTAAAATTCTATAATTTGAATTCATCTTCCCTTTTATATGATTGAGTTTGTAACCAACATAATTATGATTACCTTTTCACAACTTTTTACCATTGTGCCAAAATATAATTATGTTAATTACAAATGCCTTATACCGCGGTATGCATAGAAAACAGTATGAAATCAATCGTCATGAAAATAACATTCTTATGAGATCTATATGGGTATTTAGAATCGAGTGCTTTTGATTTCTCGTTCAATATTGATGATGATGAATTATCGATTATCGATTGATATGAGCGTTACGCACAAAATATTATTTAAAGTGCACAAACTTTGAAATAAAAAATAGTAGATAGCTGTTATTTGTAAGCGATGTATATATTATACATACGTCAACGTGGTCATCATGGTCATTGAGTGTAAGCGATTTTGATTGATAAATTCAATATTTTATATATTTTGTATACGATTTTCACAATCTACGCAGTTTATATTGTTTGTATATTGGTACGCAAGTTGATTTATAGAGTGATTAGATTATTAAAGGATTTTAATTCAAACTTGTTACATTCATATTTTCCGTTTGTTAACAATTTTAGCCTGAATTTGGAATTGACAATGGCTGTGTCTTATGTGTTCTTTATTTTGCTGAGTAAGAAAACTCGAATCTCAACAATCATAAATTATGATAATAATCAGTAAAATAGTTATTGATAGACACAATAGTTTGCTCAGACTGGTACTAGAAGGAAGAATAAGAGGGAAGAGATCAAGAGGAAAGAAACGCATCGTGATGTATGGAGACTTCAAAAGAAGAGCCACGAGAAGAGAGGTGTGATGGTGTAAAGGCCCTGCTCCTGAGCAGAATCACCAACAGAAGAAGTTATTGATACCGTAATAGACAGCGATGATGATACAATTACTATATCATTCAAAAAAGGTCCACTATTACTACGTCTGTTACGATTATAATATTGTACATCTGAGCAGATGTTAATTCAGTGCAATTATACATGATCAGTTAACTTTTCCATCTTGGCGCTTTTCCGACATGCGAGGACGTCGAAAGTTTCTTGTTTTCATTCCACACAATTCGTGAACCCTTTAAGTGCCGGATACGTAAGCTTTATGACAAACAAATGTATTGTTTAGTGTATCTCTGTATTAATGGCAGTGTAATACTTAATGGGCGGAAAGACGCGGGAAAAATCGAAGCGAGCGGAAATTAAGCCAACCGCCCCTCAAGTTCTAACCGCGTGTGTCTGCCCTTTTTTCAACATATTTTTCTTTCAAGTCTTCTTATTCATCATTTTATTTCTCTTATTTCACCTACTTTAACTCTTTAGATACCGAAGATGTTGTAAACATGAGCCCATTTCACCCATAGTATATGTTATGAGTTTACACTTTACACCACCTAGGCAGTGTAATAGTTAACGCTACCCCGCATTTAATGTTAACTGATATGTTTTTCCCAGGACTCTGTTATTTTTGTTCAGCCAGGGTATCTTACTTTCTCTTTTCTCTCAATGTCTCTACTCCCTTGGCCTCCGATTTTCACTTTTTTATTCACAATACGTCCCACAGAAAATATATACAATCATGGACGTTTTCATATTATTTTGTGACCTGTGTTTCCTTTAGAAAATACTTATCTCCATCTCTTTATCCTTCTTCCTTTTCACGTCTCTTTCATTATATTTAATGTTTTTTTCTTGTCTTCCCTCTCCCTCTTTATTTATCTTCCTATCTCTCTCTCTCCTCCATGCCTCCTCTACCCCTCTCTATCCTCTCCTTCTCTAGGCCCTTGCACCATTTCTCTCCCTCTCCCCCTCCCTCTCCCATCTTTCTGCTCCTCCCTCTATCGCCCTCTCCTTTTCTCTTTCTTCTGTTCTCTCATCACATCCAAGGCTCTCTTCACAACACATTTTTGCCAGCAAACCATCCAGGGATGTAGAAAGGGCTACTAGCTCGTTTAGGTGTTATTGTATCATTACCATATACACTTAAAGTCTATTCCAACGCTCAGTAAGACAAATAACGCGCAAATGACGGGGAGGAGGGGGGGGGGGGGGGGTCAAAGACGGGACTGGGGGGGGGGGGGCATATATTTCCCACCTCCCTTTGGACTTTGTGCGCCCTGTAGCTCCCTCTGGAAAAACTAAAATTATGTAGAGAGAGAAATACATTATTAACATCTACTAGCATCTCTGTGTTATAGCTGGTGCATGGTGCCCACAAGCAAAATGTAGAAAAACGGAACACCACATTATTTTTCAGAACATGCCCCCTCTCATGTCTCCCATGTTTGCCCCCATTTGTGTAGGGACTATGGCTACGTCCAGTGGCGTAGCTACGGGGGCACCCCCCCCCCCCCCCTCTCCCGCAAATAATATTACAAACACAATCAATAACATAAGGAGGAAATCTGTGAAAAATACAGAAATGCATAAAGCCCGGCGCAGACATAGCCGACTCGACCCGATCCGACTGGTTTTCAGTCAGGCTAGAGTCAGTTTCGGTCAGTCGGAGCCGATTCAACATGTTGAATCAGCCGCGAATGATCTGTAACTGGCTTTTGATTGGCAAAACCGGGGTCCTGAGGCAACGCATACTGAGTAAATCAGGCTGAAAACCAATCGGATCGGGTCGAGTCGGCTCTGTCTGCGCCGGGCTCTAGGTGTGCCCCAAATCATTCGGGTGCCCCCAAGCAGTCCGACCACGCTACACCGCTTTGAGAGGCTACAGTCAGCAGCTGAACCGGCAATTTCAATCAAGAATTTGAAATTGAAATTTCTCGGTTACATCCTTTGCAATAATACTTGTCACCTCGGTCCGCTCGGGGGAGCGATGAAATCTCGCTTGGGTGTGAAGCTGTGTTTGTCATTATGTTGCAGTGTGTGTGTGTGTGTTTGTGTGTGTATGTTTGTGCGTTTGTGGATATGTGTGTGTGTGTGTGTGTGTGTGTGTGTGCGTCATGTTTGTGTGCGTGTGTGTATGTGTTCGAGTTCGTGGGTATGTCATTGAGTGTGTGAGAGTGTGTGTGTTTGTGTATGTTTGTGTGTGTTTGTGTTTGTGTGCGTGTGTTTGTGTGTGTGTTTGTATGTGTGTATGTGTGTGGTCAGCGTGTGTGAGTTAATTTATGATTACATGTCGGTTGATGCGTATGTGTGTGCACGTATGTGTATGTGTGTGCACGCATGGGTATGTGTGTATGAGAGTGCGTCTGTATGTGTGTGTGTGTTAGCGATATATAACCACTCGATGGTGTATGCGAGTGAATTATGCTCATTATTGCGCCAGTGTGTGGTACGTGTGTCCGTATTATGCGTTCGCGTAAACCGTGCGTGTGTATTAAAGTGTGCGTTTAAACATGTAATTTCAGTGCATTTTGGCGTATATAGTTCTTAAACTTGAAAATTTGCACAAGAATAGAAACATTATACTACAAATCTTACACTAGAAGTCTTACACTGGAAATCTTACACTAGAAATCTTACACTAGAAATATGTACTAGAAGTCTTACATTATCTTACACTAGAAATCTTACACTAGAAGTCATACACTAGAAGTCTTTCATTAGAAGTCTTACACGATAAATCTTACATAGAAACCTTACACTAGAAGTTTTACACTAGAAGTCTAACAATACATGTATTACACTAGAAGTGTCACAGATGAAGTTTTACATTGTGTGTGTTTTCATTTTGACCAAATTCTACAAACAGTGCGTCTTAGTTGATCCCCAAATTCCACTTATACAACGTGTATAGTCAACGATCATGTTATAATTGTGAACTATATTTTGTTGGAGTTGGACACAAATTGAAATTAATTATACATGCACTGATATGCGAGAATTTGGAAGTGAATCACATTCATTTTAAGGCAAACATAACGGTGTATACTTTTCACATGGGATTTAAATGAACAAAACAAATATCACAAAGAAAGTATAAATAGGCCTACCAAGGTATCTCTTTAAAATAATTTAGTATCTACTATTATAAGTATGAAACAAGCTTTGTTTTTTGCTTAATATTTTCACTTATAGTTAGTGAGATACAGTCAAACCTGCTAATGCGACCACCTGTCTATAGCGACCACCTGCTTATAACGACCGCTCTCTGGTCCCCCTGAGAAATCATGTGTTAAGCGACCTGCGTAATGCGACCACCTGCCTAACGCGACCAGCGACCACCCTATTTGGGTCCCGACGCACATATAAATCTGTGTATAGCGACCACAAAATTAGCGCTTGAGCGACCAAGGCATCAACTCCGTCACCTCTGGTCGCTCAAGGCTCAAATTCTGAGCATGTCAATGCATAAAACAAACTTTTAAAATGACAATGAACTTCAGACAGCTTATAGATTGACTTTAACTAGTTACCCAGCTATCACCTTTCGATTCAAGTATATCAGTCTCTAATATATGGGATAGAATATTACAGGGTCATCATTACCTCGAGAATAAGGAATTCGACAGATTTTCATATATATATTACAAACGCAGTTTTAGTACCGCCCCGGGAGCATAAATAATGATAATTATATGTGTACAAAAGAGTGAACATTTATTTATTGAAACAATTATTAGTATCATAAAATCGCGTCTGTCTATGTGATGTTTGAACAGCCGGTTAGTTTCTCAACATTTGCGCGGAGTACTATTTACTGAGTATTAATTACATTAGAATAAATTACAGTTATCTTTCTACTTTAATCGCCAAGGCGGGGTGTTTTTGACTCTTTTCAATGATAATCCGTGCGCTTGTTACTACCAAACAATGCATCTTGACTTCAGAGTTCTATAGAAAACTATACACATGCGAATAAGCGTAGCTGATTCTCAGTCATGATGTGTAAATAAATGACTCATTGACACACTTTGCAATTTAAATTTCACTTTACAAGATAATACAAACATTTAATATCATTTGAAATATAATGCCAATATATAATTTCAATATTTGTTGTGGTTATGCATGCAACAAATACTAAATGAAACTATGATGCCAATTAATTACACATGTGCATATAGGCACAATATACGACCAGAAATTCAAAATGGCCGCCAACCTGTCTAATGAGACCACCTGTCTATAGCGACCACTTTTCACCGGTCCCTTGAGCGGTCGCTATATACAGGTTTGACTGTATTTATGATTTATTTTGAACACATCTCGGGATCATTGGCAATGCGTAATAGCCTAGCATATTGTATCGACACCTTGTCAGTTTTTGCATGTGGTAGTTATTACTTCTAGATCACTTTGATTAGATTTCCAAGACCGAGATTTCGAACTAACAAACGCTCTTCTCCAGAAAAACAATAGGAGGAAAATTATTTCCAAAAGGTTATACTAGAACATTATATTCGTCACAGCTGAAAAATATCTGCATTATGAACAAATGACATCGGAAAAAATGCCCATCGGGGTCCTATTTAATGACGCGTTAGTGCTCCCACGTCTGTATTTATAATGCGCACGTACTTAGAATGGTGATGCGTTTTCCAATTATATATTTTTTTCTGGAAACATATTTTTGTGAACTTGTTGATAGAATGGACTACTAAAGATGTTATCTTCCATTAATTTATAAGAATATTATTTTGGGTGGTGGTACCCTTTAATCGTAGGAGTAATTGATTTATCGAGCGATAAATATTCTTTGTCGCATATCGATTGGTCGGACTATGATAAATCAGTTGATCGTACAATTAATCATAATACAATATTACAAGTAATGATGCTCGATCAAGCTCATCATATTTCTTTGTCGTTGTTTTCTCTCTGATATTCAATATACTAAATAACAAGCTAGTTTTCAGATCTCCTGGAACACCGAGTATAATAGCTAACACCTTTAATACAATCGAAATTCGTGATACAACAGTACTAGTAACCAACGTCACTCGATAATATGCGACCAAGGAATGATCAGACACTATGTGACTTCCTTCGTAATATCCGCAAAGAGACTCGCATGCTCGTCAAAAGTGCAGATCATATTTTTTTCGTGTAAACCCCCGGTAATTATTGATTTACAATAACAAAATAATGGGTGGATAGGGGGCAGTTGCCCCAGATGTGGACCCCCACTCCTCCCCGACATTGTAGATGTGTACACGGATTTGTCCTCTTAGATTTATGGACTACCTATATTCCTCATTCTCCCTTCACGGGTGAAGCTACGGGGCATTTTCTTTCTTCCTTGTTTTCTTTTTTCTTTTTTCTTTTTCTGGAAATGGGATAGGATGATATTCGGGCCACTCAAAGAGTAATACTTCTAAAACGCAAGGCCCACAGCCCCACCCCTCCTTGGCTGGCAGTTGTGTAGCGGGGTCGGACTGATTTGGGGGGGGGGGGGGGGGGCGCACAATTGTTTTTTTTGGGGGGGGGGCGGGCGCACACCTTTATGTATTTCTTTGTTTTTCTTCAACAAATTTCCCCTTATGTTTTCTATTTTGTTTTCTTCAAATTATTGGGGGGGGGGGGAACTTGCCCCCACCCACCCCCCCCCCCCCCTCATGCACCCCGTCGCTACACCACTGCTGGCTGGAAAAGTCCTAGCCACGCCAATCCGTCCCGTCCCCTGCTCCACGTACCCCCTTGCCGGATCAGGATAACCCTGGATGTACCTTTGCTCCCGCAGATGTTCATTACGATGTCATCGACCTTTTCCAATGCAATGTTCTTGTTTTCTTGTTCGCCTTTTGAACACAAATAATGTCACACTAAGTGGCAGAGATTATGGAGGGAGACAGGGGAGGTAGTTACCCCCCCCCCCCCCCCCCCCCCCCTCCTCGCCCCCCACTCCCCTGGCATAGGGATTCCGATCTCCTTTATTTTCTTTCTCCTGGTGCGGAAAGAAACCATTAATACAACAGTTAAAATGTTATCTAACCCCAACCCAACCCCATGTATGTTTCCCCTTGCTGTTCTATTGGATCAACGCAGGAAGACAATATGCATTTTGAAATACAACCATGAAAAGTACATGTAATATTTATTTAAAAAAACACGCACACACAAATGAAAATTAAGGTCGGTTTAGACGGTTTACTAATTTGAGTTCTGAATAATCATCTTGCAGGCCAGGGTCTCATCTATGTGATGAAAACCGAATAAAGAGAGCTAAAGTATTTGGTTTCTGTAGGTCTGCCAAACTCCATTCATTTTGTACTTGGAAGGAATCAACTGCTTCGGTTTAGCCAAGTGTAAGGACGCCATCTTTAGTCAAGATTTTCACAATGAGCTGATTTTAAGTCGCACCTTCCTGTCAAAACCTCGCTGTTGAAACGTGGCTATTTCGTGACAATTTCGGCATCAGAGTTAAACTATGTTAAAGTTACTTGGTCTACGTAGTACTTACGGGAATGTAGAGATAACATTTCAATCATTATGTTCAAAATGTTCCCTCTATTAAAACATGTAAAATGAACCCTGTTGATTGGGTGCGGTTCGTTATTCCGAAGGTTCGTTATTTTCCTATACCTGAGTGTTCGTTAATCCGAAAATGAAATAGGGTTCGTTAATCCGAACATTTGTTGCATTATTCCGAAGGTTCGTTATTCCGAAGGTTCGTTATTCCGAAGGTTCGCTATTCCTAAAATGAAATCGGGTTCGTTATTCCGAAGGTTCGTTATTCCGAAGGTTCTTTATTCCGAAGGTTCGTTATTTCGAAGGTTCGCTATTCCTAAAATGAAATCTGGTTCGTTATTCCGAAGGTTCGTTATTCCGAAAATGAATTAGGGTTCGTTAATCCGAAAATGAAATAGGGTGTGTGTTTGTGTGTGTGTGTGTGTGTGTGTGTGTGTGTGTGCGCGTGTGTGTGTGTGTGTGTGTGTGTGTGTGTGTGTGTGTGTGTGTGTGTGTGTGTGTGTGTGTGTGTGTGTGTGCACACTGGCGTAGTGGTCGGGGGGTGTCAAGGGACCCCTCCCAAATCAATTTAAATCATGGCTTTTATCTAATTTTATTGGAAAAGAGAGTAAAAACTCAGATTGCACAGTTTCAATTAAAAAATGCCAAAGCTCCCTAACGGGGGGGGGGGGGGGGGGGGACACCCCCCCCCCCCCCCCCTGCCATTAGTTGCTATTTATGATGAAATACATACAATTCAGACAAATTAAATGTGATTTTGGACTGATATCAAGCAGCAAAATCTAACTTTATGACATAATTATAATTATATCAAATTGATTTTGGTTTTCTTTCATGTTTGTTTACATGAGAAAGATATAAATATATATATCTCATTCTTATTGCACTGTTTTACAAAGAAAAAGAAAATACAATTTGACTAGAATTGTAAAGCCACTCTTTGCCCCTCTCCCCTTCTCCCCCACCCCCCATGCAGCCACGGCAATTAGAGTAAGATTGATCCCCTTTCCCAAGTCCACACTGCTCAAAATCAAATGAACTCAATTCTTTTCTACGTCGTATTTACTTAATTTTCGGATTAACGAACCCTATTTCATTTTAGGACTAACGAACCTTCGGAATAACGAACCCGATTTTATTTTCGGATCAACGAACCTTCGGAATAACGAACCTTCGGAATAACGAACCTTCGGAATAACGAACCTTCGGAATAACGAACCTTCGGAATAACTGAACCTTCGGAATAACGAACCTTCGGAATAACGGACTGTAACCGTTGATTGACGTTGCTTTGTTATGGTACAGTTGCCGAATGTATGACGTGGCTAAAACGTACCTTTACGAGGCCTGCATA
>JBAMJV010013371.1:0-35114 GCA_037951105.1 Echinarachnius parma
CTTGCGAAGCGTGTTAGTGCTGCTTCATATATCGAAGATCCATTATGGTGAACGTGTTTCTACTTTGATTTCCAACCATCCAAACCTCGATAGACAAACTTTATCTCTCTTTCATGCTAATCTTGGTCGCATTGAATAATCCACACATTTTGCTTCCATTTTCCTCGGCCTATGAGCGAGTTCCTAGAATAATTATGTTAGAATTACTGTTAAACAAAAGCCTTTTATTGACATGATTGAGGTATTACTATTTTAGGCAAAGAAGCGTTACGTGATCCGATCTAACATGGAGTGGAGTAAGTTTATTTCTGTCACAACGTTCGAACCAAGGTAAACAATCCAGGATAGGGTATGCGCGCAATCATGGGAAATGTTGTGAGATCCTGTTAAAGGGATAGTTGAGTTTTGGTAGATGAGGGCGCTAGACTACTTTTTTTGTGAGGTAATGAAAAACTGAGTGTAAAATTTGAAAGACGCATAATATTTAAACATAATAAAATCATCCTTTGTTTGATCAAAATCGGTTCAGAGGACGGCTGAAATATCCATAAGTATAAACATTTTGTTATAAGCCTGGGGCCCCAGGTTTATTAGAGAATTTTGAACCAGCCGTTTTTTTTAAATGCTTCCTCTTTTCAAAAGTTACAAAATAGGTATTTAAATAGTTGTTGGTTAATCTCTCTATCTAATCACTATTTCAACAAAGCATCACATGCACAATATTTTATTCAAAATGGGTTGAAACCTCTTACGTTTTAACGGCTCTTTTTAATGATAACATGATCTTTACGTACGTCATTTGTAATTTTATGTTCCTTTCTAGTTATAACTATTAGTTTGTAATGTAATGATGCAGGTTTTGGTTTACTAAAATTCAAGTTTCACCAAAACTGTACTCTCCTTACCCAGAACTCAACTATCCCTTAAGGGTGGCACATTTTGAAACACTGTTTACTCGGAAGTCTATAGTTTAGTTTTTCTTCACCTTCTTCTGCTTCTTCCAAATTAAAGGTAGACACACCGCGGCCGTCGGCGTATTATCGTACTATCGCGTTGCGGCTCAGCGGCAGCCTTATTTGCGCAACACTCCTGCTTGAATGTGTCCAAGGAGGTGCTTCCGACAAAGGTTCTGATGGAAGGGGAATTCCATAATCTTGTCGCATCTGGAAAAAAATGTATTTTGGTATACTTGGGTTCTCGTGTAGGGGATTCGGAACTTGTCAGGATTACCTCGGGTAGAAGGACCAAGTGGTTGGTGGTTTACTTCCATATGATTCTCGAGCATCGTGTATGTAGCTACGGGGGCACGGGGAGCACGGGCGGCACGTCGTGCCCGCCTCCCCCATCCCCAGCCCCGATAAAATGACGAAAACAATACAACAAAAACATTAAACACAAACTAAAACATTAAACATTAAACATTAAACATTAAACATTAAAACATTTAAACATTAAACATTAAACATTAAACATTAAACATTTAAACATTAAATCATTAAAACATTTAAAACATTAAAACATTAAAACATTAAAACAATTAAAACATTAAAACATTAAAACCATTAAAACATTAAACATTAAAACAGTTAAAAACATTAAACATTAAATACAAAACATTAAAAAAAACGTTAAAACACAAACTAATACACAAGGTTTGGCCCCCCCCCCCCACCCCCCCCCCCCATCAAAAAATAATAAATAAGATAGATAAATTTACCATAACATGATGTTGCTGATGTATTTTGTTGTATTTTGTCCACACTCATGATTTTGTGTTGGATGCACTTTGATGGTTACATATCATTTGTACGGGCCACATGCCCCCAGGCCCCCTTAGCTTTGTTCAGGTTTGTTGCCCCATTCTCATATTGAACGACATTGCATAAAGTTAAGGTGAGTTAAGCGCGCCAAAACACACATAACGTGCAGTTGAAAATGATTGATTACTGCGTTTTAGTTTCAAATCTATGCCGATGCTACAAAACCACACTACTTGGTTGGGGTTTCATGACAATCTTAGATTTAGATATTAAGGCCGGTCACATATCACCGGATAGCGTAAACGGATGCCTGACGAATAGAAAATTTGCCAAATCATATTATCCGGTGGTGAAAGTCTTCTCTATTACTTCATGCACAGAACATTCCACTGGCTAGAACTACGTATATGACCTGACAAGGAACAAGAACGGACCTGACAAGGAACAAGAACGGACAAGAAACGCATACCAACTGAAACGAACGGATTGAAAATTGTACTCTCCGTACGTCGGTCATCCATTTACGCTATCTGGTGATATGTGACCGGGCATTTATTCAGGTGGTCATTTACGTCACAAAACCAACAAAATGTACAATGTGTTGTATGCATTCATTAATATTGCCCAGTTCGTTGAAATAGAGTAATTTTTGTTAAAACAGGTGCAAATGAAATCGAAAACGGGCATAATCTAGCAAAGGAGAAAGTTAAATCATCAAAATGTAAAAACCTTCGAATTATTGATCACGGTCTTGATACGACAATCAATATTTTTCTTTTAAAATCCGAACGACATTAGTGGTTTCTCCAATGTGTTTTATCACAACCATAAACCTGACATATGACACTAGGTATGATGGGCATTTACGTCACAGAATTCAATATAGTTGGTATTCAAAATGGTAATTTGACCACAACGCTCTAATTGTGAATATTTAAACTAAGATAGTATTCAGTTATTGACTATTGCATTAAGTTTCAAATCAAAATCGATGTTACAGACCACATAACTCCATCGGAGCCTTGTTTCTGCCATAAAACACATAGAGTTGGAACATTACCCGACATGGTTCCTACGTCATGACTTCCTAAGTCTAACACAAAATGGGCCTTGGTATGCTATGGATTTATGTTAACATAATTTTGGTGGTTAAAGGGATCTAGTAACTTTGTTGACAATAATTGAAAACAGTGATTAATAATTAATAAAATGTTTATTGGTGTGATATGATATGTCAACAAAGTAATGTGTGAAATTTCACGTTGATTGGATGTTTTTTTACCGAGAAATTAGCAAAAATGCAAGGTGATATCCACTAATTCATTGCACTTACTTTGTACACGGCTAACACTTCAATCCCACAGGCAGTTTAACATTTGAACACTCCAATCGTAAATATAGCAATTTGAAAAACCGAAACCTGTCCCGTGCTTTTATTGTTAATATGAATATGACAAAGTATGAGAGAACCACTAGAGTTTGAAGTACGTTTTGAGGATTTGGACAATGTTACTAAGTCCCTTTTAATAGCTTTATGAAATTAACGCCATTATGGGTGCGAACAAATACTAGGATACCAAATTAAAAGGCGAATATAGAATGATGCATTTGAGTTTTAGATCACTATCAGATTGTTGCCTTTGGATTTAGATCGATTCCAATCAATCGATTACAAGCCGCTGTAACTGTATAATATTGCTGTGTAATTGATATGTTTCAAAGCCATTAACCTTGGAGTAGCTAGTACCCTGGTGTAGCAATGTGATTCTATTGGTCAGATGGCCATTTACGTCACGACGCGACGGTCGGAGGCATTTTGCCCATTTACGTCACGACGCGACGGTCGGAGGCATTTTGCAAGTCACCAGACAAAACAAAACAACAACAACAACCAATTTATCAAGACTGCACAATAATGATTTAATGTTGATGATTTTGCCCGAAACATGATTCCACCAGAACATGTCATGATTTTGCTAACAAATTTACAGTACTTTTGCAAGCATATATATATGACACGATTTGGCACATGCGATCTATTGCATATTGCACGAATGTATAGCATGATTTGCAAAGATTTTCGGTGCCTTTTGCCTAAACTTTGCTTGAAAGTTGAAGTAGGGGAATCCGGCAATGAAAGATTGTTCGGGACACGGTTGAGGACAAAGAATAAGGTGTAACACTGTATTATTGTATTCGTTTAATTGTAAGTCTTATATTATATGTTATCATTTAAAAATGTGCATTGTGCAATGTGACATAGCAAGGTACCTGGATGAATGATGCATTATTGAATTAGCCGTGTCTAAATCTAGAATAATTCGATGCCATCGCAAGTATACTGAAGATGTGATGCAAATTGTGGTCCGGCTATTGGGATAAGTATTTGTTCTATCACCTGACTCCAGGGCCCCGTTGCAAAGCAAATTGCAATCGATTGCGCATTTAGTCAAGTATTCTGACTTGAAATAACTCGCCACTTTTCAATGCATCGTATTTGTTTCTCCAACGGGTCCCATATCTCAGAGCTAACCATAAACCAACTCACGCGAGAACATGGACACTAATCGGATGATAGGCGCGATCCAACAAGGTCTTCCCACAAACCCTCGGATACTAATCCATTTGTTATACTATCTTCGATTGTAATATCTTATTTTTTTCTTTTTGAATAGCAGATTGTCTATTAAACGTCGTGTTAACACTGAAGCGGGTATTTTGTGACAAATTTGATACAATATAGTTGTGTTTATTTCATTTTGTTTTTATTTATGGCATTGCGTTGTGAGCAAAAAGTCGCGAGGCAACAAAGGCTGACCGGGAGTCTCGGTATAAATGAGTGGCAATCTGTGACAAAACCTAGTAACTCATGGACCAGACCAACCATGTTCATTGCATTAGCATGTTCCCATCAATAGTATGACATTCCCCTAGGCTCTGTATGAATAGAGGAAACCATGTTCCCGTATAAGCAAATGGTTAAATCATTTTAAAACAGGATTAAAGTGTGAGGATAAAATAATTATGCACGAGTGTGTTTAAATACACTCATCTAGTCCATTATCAGCGTTTTGAATCGTCTTTCCGGTTAATCAACCCAAGACACGTTTAAGGCAGTAAATGCCAGCGAGACGAGAGCATCTAAATTCACAATTTTTTCGCCCTAAGTGGAGCTCCCGCCTTTCTAAAGGCTCCGTTATCACATATTATTTGCGCGAGGACATGGGCCACCAACTCTCATATTCCTCTTCAAGCATGTCAAGCGTCCACGGCCAAGTATGTAGGGTTGATATACCACAAACTGTCGGGTTTTATTTTACCATGCTTAATAGAGTCAGCCGTCTTGATATCACAAACGACTGGCGAGACAAGGCTCAACACACTGACGATGCATTGACCCTCTTTACAAGAATACTAGTAGCTAACCCTCCCATCCTTACGTCAACCACATTATGTCACCGTAACTATGATGTGTTCAGATTTGTTTGTGCAGGAGGTATACAATTTATTTCAGTCAAATGCATCAGTTTTAAAGGGACTTAGTACAATTTTCCAAATCCTCAAAACTTACGTCGAACTCTTGTGTCGTATTCAAGCACGGGACAAGTTTTTTTTCAGATTTCTATTTCGTTAAAAAAATATTTACGATCGAAGTGTTCATATGTTTAAACTGTCTACGGGATAATTCAAGCTGTGTACAAAGTAAGTGCAATGAGGTTAGAATATCATTTTGCTTTGCATTTGCGCTCATTTTCTCGACCAAAAACATCCAATTAACGTGAAATGTTCACACATTACTTTGTGGACAAAGCAGATCACACCAAAACATATTTTATTAAAGTAGATCCCTTTATTGAATATGTGCGTATGCCATAGTGCCGTACAGGTATTGATTACATTCCAACATGCTACTCACGAGCCAATCGACAGATAAAGCACTAAGTTAAACGTGAAGATTGGCATTCAAAGCACACACGTAAATAGCAGTACGTGGGTACTCGGTATTCACATTACACGTATCTGACCAATCGTGTATTACTATTAAAGTATCACACTCGAGGCTAGACGTCTCACATGATCTTCTTCGCGGAACTTCCGACTTCGGCAAGCAAGTGTAGACACAGGGCTTCCATATGCTTCCACCTCAGAGTCTATAAGATGATAATCAGACCCTGGTTTGAGAGAGTGGAGACAGCTGTTTCACTATCACGTTTTAATTTTAACCCAATTCGTCGTCAATTCAGACAAATTTGGCATGTGCCTCATGGTATTTCAGTTATACTTAAGTATAATAAAGGCCATGGATTTCAATTTTTAGTTGGATATTCTGTTACGGATGATATGAAAATGGCTGTGAAAATACATATTACCAAGGAAATATTCTTTCAGAAAATACTCGCCGTCAATTCAGACAAAGTGGTATTAATCCAATCCTAAAATTATACTAGTACAGTATTGCAATTTGACATATGTCATGTATTTGAATTGATTTAATTATATAATACGTATATTTTCTAGTATGATATGGGTACGGGATTATTATTGTCAGTTGGGTTTATATATGATGACATGATCTCTTTATGCGACATAAACCTTATAATAAACTTGAAAATTAGAAGGAACAGTATTTCAGGGGGGAAAAACGTAATGTGTGAAGGGGAAAATGTTACTAATTTTACCGCTTTGCATTAGCAATTTTTGCATGACTTGAACGTTCTACATTTTAAACGCTCGCTGCGCTTTATTCTAGACGTTTTTAACCACAAAAAATAAATATAATCAATCAATATGCACGTTACATACCGCAATGTCTATCACAATCTATACCATGCAGGCGTCGCTAAGGAATTTGCAGATAATTTAAGCCTAAAGCCACATTAAAACCACATTATTCAACCACGCGGCAATTCCCTCTCAATTTCACCTGCATTTGTTCTCCTTTTAGCCGTCATGCCATTCCTTCAATCTCTCAATCGTTATATTATTTTATTTTATGCTTTGTGTGCTATTTATGGATATTGCTTAAAAAGAGATAGTAACTTTGTTGGTATGTGCAAAACACGGACGACAGGGTTCATTCAATGTGTATTTCAGAATCTGTGATCTAATATGTCCACTGTGTGATGTGTGAACATTTCAAGGGCAAATGAGTGTCATACTTAAATACATACACCATCCATAAATACCATAATGTTCGTGATATTTGAATTCGTAAATCGATGCGGTTCCTTTTGAATGTTTGAGGCACTACAAATAGTCGTGACACATGTGTACTTTTGTTCGTGTTTTTCGAGTTAGAACATGGCTTCCCAATGAGAATTACAACTGAAGTAGACGATTAAACATAGCTAATGGGGCATTGAGCGAACTTTCTCGGTTCGAGGTGACTAGACAGCTCCTGTGGGACGTCCCTACCCGTTTCGCCCCTAGGACGGGGTATCGATTCGGAACACTTCCTGTAATCGTATACACCACACGCATCACGTGATTTCCTGTCTGATACGGCGGGTTGACTGGGCCATCCATCAAACTGACCATCGACTGAAAAAATATTGACTAAGTTCACCCTTTTTTCGTGTCACCCTCGAACTTTCTTCCGCCCTCTATCGATTTGCTCCCGAATAAAACAAATCCCCTTTGCCATAATGTTTCATGAATGTAGTCGTCCATTCGTTATCACAATCAACATAATAGATTTACTCACCAGTGTCCATACATAATGTGTTAATGTTGATATAATTATTCCCTCTCAGTTAAATATCTTCACCCCCATCTACCCCTTAGACCCCGTTTACACTGCAGAGGCCGAGCCGAGCCGCGGCTCGGCCTGCCTAAAATTGCGGGTACTCGCGCCCCCCAATTTGTGCGGTTTACAGTGGCGGTCTCGGCCCGGTCGCCCTTTCAATATCTTGTCGTAGTGGCGCTCTGCATGTAAACAAACCATTTTTTTTTGGGGGGGGGGGGGGGGGGGGGCGCCGGTGTCACAGAACAAAGGCGCGTTATTTGCAATGAATTGTTTTCCCAATTTGGTACCGCAATTGGCCCTGCGTGCGTTTCACCAGTGAGAAAAAAGCGGGGCCGAGACTACCTCCAGAGCGGGGAGGCCAAATGCGCGGCCACTTTTGGCCCCGCATTTGGCCTTTTTGAGCGTTTACAGTGAAAAAACGGCCTTTTTTTTCACTGTAAACGGGGTCTAAGTCGTTCCGCCCAACCCCCCCCCCCCCCCCCCCTCATCCTCTCTCCTCTCCCCCTCCTTTCGCTCTTCCCTCCCTCTGAACGGAACATCCATCAAGCTACCATCAACTGAAGAATAACGTATTGAGTTTATCCTTTTTAGTGTCATCCTTGAAGCCTTTCTTCCTCCTCTATCAATGTGCTTACGAATAAATACGATTTCGCTTTGCCCATTTCGTCCATTCGATATCACACTAATAAGACTAGATTTACTCACCAGTAATCCATACTTGCATACAGAATGTGTTAATGTTGATATGATTCCAACTCCACTTTATGTCTCTTTCCACCTCTCCCCCTCACCCCCCCCCCCCCCCCCCCACCTCCCCTCTATCTCCTCCTCTCTCCTCTCATGCTACTCGCCCCCTTCTCTCACTATATCTCTCGATCAGAATAGGTCACCCTTCAAGCTACTAGTACTAGCGACAAAGAACCCGTTATACAGTGTACCCTGTTTCGTGCCATCCTCAAACTGTATGCATTCCTCTATCAGTTTCTATTAATATAAATCAAAACGATTCTCATTTTTCATTTGAGGTTTCATGAATGTAATCGATCACTTATGTTTGCACTATACGACGAAATCCTGCAACATGTAGTGCATGTTGTTATTATCTCTTCCCCTCCCCCCCCCCCCCCCCCCCCCCCCCTCCCTCCCCCTCTTCGCTCTGCCACTCTCACTAATGTTCTCTGACTAGGCAATCATCAAGCTATCATCGACTGAAGAACCCCTTTAAAGGTAGTGTTGAGTATTGGTATTTCCCGAAGTGCCCCCCGATATTTTGTTGTGAGATAATGAAAAACTGACTGTCAATTCGAAAGAACGTACAATTTTAAATACAGAATAAACTTTTTTTTATCCAAAATCGGTTCAGAAAACGGCTGAAATATTCATAAATATATTTGTATTCAAAATGTTCTTCACAGGCAATCACCGGGCGGTATTCTAGACTACTTTTGAAAAAAAATCAGAATAAACTTTGTAAAAAGTCGTTAACAAACATTAAATGCACAACTTTGTATGAAAAAAAGGCTAAAACCAATTTTTTTTTTTTTTATAGCGCCCTCTTGAGTTGTAACGGTTCTGTTTTTAATGATAACAGAGAGGTTTTACTTAGTCGTTTGTAATTGCGTATACTTTTCGAGCATGGTGAAGTTATAACTATTACTTTGTACCGTAATGGTGCCGGTTTTTGTATACTAAAGTTAAGTTTGACCAATACTCAACTATCCCTTTAATACTCGGTTCACCCTTTTATCGTGTCATCCACGAGCCTCTCTTTCTTCCTCTTTCAAGTTGTTGCCTATGGGACCACTCGATTCCCCTTTAATCCATCTACGGTTTCATGAATGAAATCGCCTCACCTTGCTATTACTCCAAACGACTAAAAATTATCTACTCATCTGTGCCCGTAAAGAATGTGTTAAATGTTGTTGACATTCACATCTCCTTAAATATATCTCCCTCTTCCCTGCCCCCTGCAACGTTTTGTTTCGCGTGTGTGCGAGCGTATACCGTGTGTGTGTTGTGATCATCTCGTATCTCTCTTATCTCTTGACTATATTCCTATCTTGATGTTCGATATTAATGTTTTGTTATCTTTAGTAGATATGAACATTGCGGACACAAGGGGGTATATTTGCACCCCCCTCAAGTTCTCCCTCCCCTACTAACCCACCCCCCGTCCCGCCACTCTCACGTTTTGTGTGAGTGTGTTCACCCCTTTCTCCCTTTCGTTACAAAAATGATAAGCTAAATAATTATGCAGTAGAATGGCGCGCGAGACTTAGATTACCCCCCTTTTCGCTCCTTTTGTGCCATTTCTCTTTTCCTCGGATTGCTGTCATTTACTTTCATTTGAAACCCGGCCTGCCCCCCCCCCCCCCCCCCACCCCTTCTCTCTCTCTTTCTTTCGCTCTTGTCTTTACATGTTTGACCCCTTCTTTTATTGTTCGTTTGCATCCTTCCATTTGATGAGAGCTTAGAGTTTATTTCAAAACATTAAGGTAAAGAACTTTGTAAATGTGTGTGTATTGTATGTTCTTGTGCGTGTATGGCGTAGGTGTGTTCGCATATTGATAGGAGTGGTTGAAATTTAAACATGTTGTTTTGTGGCATTTTTTAATTGTGTGTGTGTTTGTGGGTGTGCGTGTGAGTCGTTGTTTTTGTTTCGCGTGTGTGCAGAGCGTATACCGTGTGTGTGTTGTGATCATCACTCCAGCAGGAATCGTCCTAGGCTAGAACGTTTTATATTGCCTTACATCTACAAAGTGATTACACTGTCCTCCTCTGATTGATTTATACTGGTTATCGCAAGATGGGCGCTCTTTACCATGTGCTTGTCCACGGACCTTTATTTTCCTAAGAATCGCAAGACCTTCCTCTATTATTGAGTAGTCAGTCATTCGTTAAAAATAAATACGCGTCAATTAAAAATACGAATTTACAGTCGTAGAAATCTAGAAGCCAGAATTCGAATCTTACCGAAATCTAATTAATCTGTTTGTTTTTGTTTTGGATCTTAATTATGAAGAAGATCCCTTCTGTTTGGGCAAGTGCAGGCTATGTGAATGTTTCTATCTCGTATTATGTAGTCCGCATCTATTGCCACCAATTATGTTGTGGTAGAAGTGTTCAACTCTGATTAATATTTTCGACATTGAAAAGCCCATCAAATACATATATACATGTAGAAACAAATTACATCAAATACATATATACATGTAGAAACAAATTAGATTAAAAGGTAGATGTTAATGCGGGATATGAGTGTGCGGCAATCAATGCAAATATTATCAAAATGAATTTAAAAGCCATGTTGGTATAGTTCCACGATTGTCTATAAACATATTTATCATACTCCAATTCAAGTTGATATCTGTAAAGTCGCATAATATGTTGATCGGACAAACATTGTTTGGTGAAAATAAATCGCATAATCAATTATAATTGTAATGTCCATTCCGAACAAATTTCTTTATTTTCATCCGGGCAGAATATGCTCAGTTGTAGTTACAATTTGAGGGGCATCAAAGATCAACTAAATTATGTACATGGTTATGTCAAAATAAATAAATATCTCTCACACAAGCAACATATGAATTTGTTACTTTTTCGTGCGTGTCTTGTGATATGATGACCGAGTAATACATTCATAAAGTTGTGCGCTATGACACGTGGTTTCCGTATCAATAGAAAACTAGCATACACTAGACAAAGTCACAACCTATGCCCCGTGAAGGATACTTTATAGCTAACAAAGTAAATTTCTTGTTAGGTATTGATTTGGTTATTTTTAGGACTGTGTGATCTTACACGTGGTTACATCGTCAATAACCATGATAAGAATTACATGTACCATAGACTTAGGAAATGTCACAATTAATATCGCGCGTAGGATACATAAAGCTAACAAAATACATTTCTCGGTAGGTTTTGACATTGACATTATTAGGACTACATGCATTTGTAAAGGTTAGTTTTCTAAACGTGACTCCATTTGCACCTTCTTTCATCAATTATGCAATATTTGAAGAGGTTATTTCCAAAAGGGGGTAGATCCACTTTTTCAACTTTGGAGTAAAGCAGGTTTCTTTGTCAAACTTTGCACACATGCCTATATGGGAATATAAATATGGATCGTCCCATATTTTGAATTTGATTGTGTAATTTGTCCTAATATGTGGATTCTAGATAGCTACGTAGCTTATTAATGTACTGATATCGCTAACTCAAATTTTTGTTATGGAAAGTGGATTTAGCCCCTTTTGGAACTAAGCTCTTCATGTGTTTGCTCGATCAACTTCGATCTAACGTGACTTGACTGGCTACTGGGCTTATAAACTCAGGGCAGCACGTGTCTCTCCCCTTTTACGATTATTTCCCCCTTTTCCCATGCTTCGATCAATGTGTTTTATATTTAGCTGGCGCACTGTATCGCTTGAGCTTTAATTGAGACATTTGAGATTTTATTAAATCGTTTGAGTGGTTAATCCACAATTCATGTTTATCTATTATATTTGACAGCAGATATTTAGTCTGTACACCTGTAGACGACTGACTGTCCATGTGGTTGCCAGCACGGGGTCTGCAAGTCAACAGATTGAAACACGTGTGGTGCCTATATTTATTTTGAAGAGGCGTTTTATCCTTTAAGCGAGTCACGGTGGAGACTATTTTAACCTCATGATCGGATGTTTGTAAAGTAGACTTTTGAGATTTAGTGTATCCACGCCTGTTAGGCCTGTTGGCTCCTTACCTTTCACAGTAAAACAAAACAAAACTCTTTGAAAGGGACCCATTGCATGTTGCTAATTAATGGGTCATCTGACATTTATTTACCGCAGTATATGTTCACACATCACTCGATGGACATAATTATACAAACATTCACATGAGATCAACCATTCATGGGTTTTTGCGCATGTCAATAAAGTTACTACATAGATCCATGTTCAACCATGTTAACCATTTGAGTGCCACGGCCGAGTGTTGCCACGTTAATCATATAATTCGATCCGTTAGTTTGTTCATAAATGCAAATACTACACGAATGTTCATTGAACCGTTTATAGATGTACTAATTACCAGACTCCTGCATTGTAGATGAATGGGATATCGAGATAGACATGCAGACTTATCTAAATAATTGGATGTTAATTAAGTTGGCAAAAAGGAGGATAATGTGTGAATATCGTAATCTGAATGTAATCGTAATGTTGTCGACAGAAATACAAACAAAGGGTGCGTGCAAAATGTTTGCTTCAGCACATATTTTATACTATTGAAGAAAATTAATATATATAGAAGAATAAGAATAGTAGGAGGGGGGAAGAAAAAACGAGGAGGCTGTGCAATACATGAAAGCCATGCGAGAGAAGATCAGAAGGGTCATTATGAGAGTTCGGCTGAGATGTGATTCACCTATATACATGTAAGAGTTTATATCTTAGATATTCCCAAGTCCTCCCCAAAACACGTATATAATTTTGTTTTCAGCATAGCTATAAACTATGTTTGATTAATTATGTAAGATATATGTCTGTGAACGTGGTAGCTTCGGGGTACAACTGACTCCACCATGTGGTTTCCAGCACGTGGTTTACCATCAACATATTGAATGAAACGTGTGTCTTATTTTTAAAGCTATACTTTTCCTCTTTGCGGCCACCTTTGAGTTTGATAGTAAAGTATTAGTTGTATCAAAATGATACTACGCACATTAAGTTAAAGGTTCACTGCGATAGAGTATTTAAAGGGATCTAGTAACTTTGTTGACATGTGCAAAAAGTGATGAATGGTTGATGTAATGTGTGAAAATTTCAAGTCAAATGGACATTGCATGGCCAAGTTATGAGCGAAAATGCAAAGTGATAGTCACTAACTCACTGCACTCACTTTGTACACGGTAAGAAAAAACTCCGGGGGAGTTTTTCTTATCTGAATACTTCGATCGTACATATCTTTGTAACGAAATGGAAATTTCAAAAAACCGAAACCTGTCCCATGATTGTATTGGTAATACGAATACAACAAGGTATGAGGGAACCGCTAGAATTAAAATTTTATTTTGAGGATTCGGACAATGTTACTAAGTCCCTTTAAATAATGCATGCAAGCACAAACAATATTTATTTGTAGTCTAAATATTAGGCTCTTCCTTTCTTTTCCTTTTGTATTGAGACTGTATTTATCATTTCATTATTATCCTCAGTTTACCAAGCTCAAAGAATAATCACCCTTTACATCGCCATATAAACCATTGAATAACTAGAGATCTGTTTTACTGAAACAGTGTAAATATTATGTTGATGTGAACATCAGGTACGCAGGCAGAAAGTAATGAAAGGTCTGAAGTTACTATAGACTATAATATATGTAAACGATCTTAACTGTATGTAACTATTTCATTTCATTTCAATATCATTCCATGATATTATATTCTCTGTTCAGGCTAGCTCGTAAGTTATAATTTCGTTCATACTGAAACAAATGTCGTAACTTTCGAATTTTGGCTTGCAAAAGGTGGACAGTATCTTTAATGGGGACGCTTTATCCTTAAAGCGCTTCGTGGTCAGTAGTATGGAAAATATCACCTACAGAATGGTAATTTTTGTGAATCTGTGAAGTGTGTTGTTCCATACCTGTGAATCTAAAATCATAGATATTACGGATGCGCCTGTACGCGCATACCCTACTTTCATGGGATAAGACAGGTTACCGACATCATAAGGGCGCCGCATTTGACTATTACGACTATGTCATATTCGGGCAAACTCATTTCGTGTACGGGCAAAGCCATGTCATATTCGGGCAAAGTCATATTCTTGGAAAATCAACTCATATTTTGGAAAAACTCATATCATATCGGGCTAAATAGAAAATAAAAAGTACAGTGTATATCATTCGTGCATGGCGTAGCGTTATTATACTGATTGGAGGCTCTAATGGTTTTGGACACACACATCCTATGCATGTATATTAATAATATTTGAACAGAGATTTTCCCCAAATGTATGTTATTGCTTGGGGGGCACATGCCCAAAATGCCCCTGCCCCTTTGTCGCAACACCGGGGTCAGTTTCACATAGGGCACCTACAGCCTTTCTACTGACTCCTTACACTTTATAATTTTGTCCGTTATTTGTTTACACTGTATCTTGAACTTGTATGCCTTGTATTTATGTTACTTTTCTTACCTTGTCAATTTGTTGTTTTTATAAACTGAACTTGAACTTGAACATATTATACACTGTTCGGAAAACTAGTAATGTTGATCTCACAATGAGCTTCTAGAAGAATAGTATTGAAGAAGAAAAATATAATATAAGAATAGTAGGAGGGGGAAAATAAAAAACGAGGAGGATGTGCAAGACATGAAAGCAAAGCGAGAGAAGATCAGAGGGGTCATTACGAGAGTTCGGCTGAGATGTGATCCACCTATATGTTAGAGTTCATATCTTGGATGTTCCCAAGTCCACCAAAACGCTAACATATTTTGCTGTCAGCATATAGTTATAGAGTAACTTTTTTTTATTAATGGTGTACGATATCTGTCTATGAACGTGATAGCTTCGGGGTGCAACTGACTTCACCATGTGGTTTCTAGCACGTGGTGTACCATCAACATATTGAATGAAACGTGTATCTTTTTTTTCTTTTTTAAGATAGTCTCTCCTTGTAGACACCTTCGAGTTTGATAGTAACACAATCACAGGGATACTACATACATTACTGGTGGACATTGAAGGTTCACTTTGATAATTATAGGTTTTAAATGGTGCAAGCAGAAACAATTATTTCGTAGTCTAACCATCAGACTCATTCCCTTTATATTATACATGTATCTGAGTATTATCATCATTATTACCATTGCACCATGAAACATCGCACACAAAAATCTGATATAATAAATAAAGTGCTGCATATCCAAAATAATGGTTAATATGTGGATCGCAGACATCAAGTACCAAAACTAAGAACCTTGAATGGTGAGCAGTTGCTTGGCTAATTACGTGATCGTAACGAAATTTGTATATATTCGTGATCTAATTGTCAATGTTCCACGGATAGGTATTTTTAAGTACAGTAGTAATATATTCAGGCAAGCTCGGCTCGTAAATTATATTTTCTTTCATTCTGACAATTATCTCCACATGTTCGAATTTCGGCTTGCAAAGTGCAGACAGTATATATTATAATGGGGACGCTTCATCCTTTTAAAGGGACATTCCCTCTTTTGCAAGCCAAATTTCAAAGTTTCGAGGTTATTGTCTTATATGAAAGAAAATGTCATTTAATAGCATGCCTGAAAAAATGAGGGCTTGAAATCTCCTTTTCGTGGAGTTATAGACCTAAAACTAATAAACCGTCGTCCAACAATTAATTGTGCATTATATGTATATTCACCCAGTGAGGAAGTTCGTATACTGATTCCACGAAGTACCACAACGCTATGCGTGACCCCTACGTGACCCGCGCTAGCTACGTGACTCGCGCACAATTAAGAATAGCATGACCGCACACTAGGCAAAATAACCAAACCTCGCTTAAACTGACTACATGTAATTACATATGTAATTACAATATGTTGGGTTTTGGTTCTCTTTAAATAATCTGTGTGTACTGATTGGATTGTCCTACACGCTTTCTGACTAGACGCAGATGTGCTGTCACATGCACAGGAGAGTATCTATTTTCAATTATTGATGTGTCTGAGATAAATGCATGTTTAAAAACGTGATAACTACTGGTTCAAAACGAGCGATATATTATTGAAAGAACGTAATATTCCAAAAGGTGTTATATCCACTGTATCAAGTTTGCCAAATAAAAGCGCATGTATTATTTTGTCTGGCCTTGTGAACATGCCTTTGCAGTCAGTGCTTGCGTGGTCGGACTGAAAGGGTGGGGTCAAGCGAATTATTAGGAGCACACTCTTTGAATATATTTACTTTGTATTATTTAATTAAACTATTGGGGGACGTTTCCCCTCCATCGTCACTGGTGTGCCGTAATTTCACTTTATCTTTATACAATTTAAATGTGTAGCTAGTTACGTCGCGTAGCTTCTAATTGCACTGATATCGTTAACCGAATTTGAATGGCAGTGGATTTGACGCTTTTTGGAATTGATCTGTTCATTTGTTTTTCGCATTGCCAACCGCGTGACTTCGGGTTTACCTGCTTGGTTTACCTTCCCGTCATCCAAACTCACTATCACCTTTCAGCAAGGCCTCGCGTCTGAATAGCTGCAAGAACGCGAGGGGAGACTGCATATTGTATACCATACATGCATTAAGCTCAGCTCAGACGAGAGGCTCAGTCAAAAGGCTAAACTCACTCTGACCTTCCAACGGAAACTACTTGTTAACTAGTGATGTACGTATGTGCCTGTTCACGTAATAGATCCAGGGTACAACCCAGTGGGGTAGCGTCGGGGGGGGGGGGGGGGGGGGGTGGGCACGGGGGCACATGCGGAAATTAAATAAATGTTCCACAACAATTCGCGTTGCCCAAAATCTGTCCGACCACCCTACAGCAATGGTACAACCAAAGAACAACGAACATCTCCAGGTAAATCATATTCAATGGTCGTTTTACAGAGGTAATCGGAGGGCAGGTCCAAGTTATTTGCAAGTGCATCACGCTCGTCACATACATCATGAATTATCGTCATATAGTTCTAAATTATGGAAACATTGTCTGTAGATAATTAATTTGATAATCTAGGCGTTCGTGGTCATGTTATGTTAGAAACTAGTCAGTGGTGTATACGTATTCAAAGATGAATATTAATGGTAATGTATATGGACCATGAAGACGGGACAACGTGTATTGATGACATGACATTGCCCCAGAAAAAAAATGAATATGTTAGAGTGCAAATCTCTGTCATTCTGACGCCTTACTTACATCGTCATCCCTTTCAAAAATAGGACCTGGGGGGTGTCTTACAAAGATCCTAACTAAGTTGAACTTAACTCTAAGTTGGACTGAGAAGGAATGGAAAACCGTTAATTTCTTTGAAAACAAATTGCACACGTCCTTTAAAAGGCATAAAATGTTGTTCAAATCATTAATATTTATATATTATCATGGAGATTTTCCTGTTTTTCATGTAGAATTTATGAAAGTCTAAAATACTTTCATTTTTACATTTGAATATATTTTTAATTCCATAGGCTACAAATGGCTTTCCATACTTTTTAAGTAGTGTTAAGTTCAACTTAGGATCTTTGTGAAACACCCCCCTGGAATAATTATGATCCTTTGTCCTCCTGATGCCCTTCACACATGCCAAACTTCCAAGTCCCCTCAACAGTCTATTTTTTAGCTTAAAATGAAATAAATTGCCTTTTCAGAGCAGAAAGTTACTTACATCGAAATATTGAAGTTCAATTCTGCTTCATAATTATGCGTTCAGCCTTTCTAAAATTGTATATTTGATACACATACAGACTATTGATGCCTTTATAGTGTAGATTATTTATTCGCAGAACCTATTCATCGATGCTATCATTGTATATTATGCATGGTACATGACCAGGGAACAGAAAATGTCAGCTGTTTTTTATAGCCATTAGGTAATTGGTATAGCCAGTACTTACCTTAGGCCGTAGCTGTTATAATCATGCAAGATAATTTAATTCTTACGTCTGCAAACGTGATAGCTCGATCTACATGTAACTTACCATGCGGTATCTAGCACGTGGTTCCCAAGCCATCATTACTGAAAATTGCGTATGTTATTCTGGGGCGTTTATCCTTTGAGCTTTAAAACAGTATGCTGCAAAGATATATATATTGTATTTTTTATAACAAGCGTCTCAGTCACATATCTATCCGAATCTGCATTAATCACTAAATTGTAGTGAAGTCACCTAGCACACGTGTGTAAAGGTGTGAGAAAAATGCACTTAGCTGACACTTTTGGCATTGTATTTGATTATGTTTTATATTATTGTGTTTAACTTCAAAGAAGAATAAATCGTTGGATTGTTTGCTGGGAATTTCCTCCAACTTACGCGGCCATGCAGCTTTCCGTATGAAACGCCAAACGTTAAAGGTTACTACCACCCACAAATAATATTCTTATAACAGAAAGGTAACGTATTGAATAGTCCATTCCACCAAAAAAATCAGAAAAATAGGTTTCCAGAAAATATATATAATTAGGAAAAGGCATCACAATACTACAAAACATGTGTTCAGAGGTCTGCATACGAAGACTACCTTTTGTCTATGACGGACGCATCGTCCGTGATTCTCTTGTCTCCAAACGTACATGTGAATCGAATTGGCGCACTCGCAATGTTTGGCGCGTATGGAACCATTAAGTAATATTGGTTCCGTAAGTGGTGGTAATTAATTGCATTGTTTATGAATTACACAACCCTTTGCAAAATGTTGGGCATATATTTGATATCACACAACGGTATTCAAACATATACGGTGTTCTTTATCCTTTAAAGGGGCCCTGCAACCCAAATGCATGTTGACCTCTGTTCATCTGTATTAGTGTACACATTCAATATTTGTAAACGGTTTGACCCAAATATGTTTTGTATATTTTTAAACATTTTATCATTTATTTGTCTTCATGTTGCTAAGCCCCACCTCCTAAAAAACCGTCCAGAGCAAATTCTATTGTTGACCTGCAGTGACATCATTTGTCAATCACTGGTCAGCTACCATGAGATTAACAAAAGATGAAAGTACAAAAAGAACATCCACACAAAAGCATGCCCTTCATACCTCCATGCAATAGCTTAGACAGTGCTTTTCTTCTGACATAGCAACAGCTATTGTAATTGAAGTTGTGTGAGTTGGTATTATATTCAACCGTGTGATGCTATTGTGATTAGCCTAATCACAAGCTGACCAGTGATTGACAAATGATGTCACTGCAGGTCAACAATAGAATTTGCTCTGGACGGTTTTTTAGGAGGTGGGGCTTAGCAACATGAAGATAAATACATGATAAAATGTTTAAAAATATACAAAACATATTTGGGTCAAACCGTTTACAAATATTGAATGTATACACTAATACAGATGAACAGAGGTCAACATGCATTTGGGTTGCAGGGCCCCTTTAACGCTATACAATGATGACAATTAACGGTTATTACGAACGTTTTACAATGAGTTTAAATTGTAAAACTTGGCCAACGTTTAAACTCAGGTTATCTGACAATGCACGTATAATACTATATACGAATCATGCGAGCAAAACTAATCTATTGCTTATTTCAAAATCAAAATTAAAGTACTTTACAGGGGAATTTTGACAAATACAATATCCGCATAGTATGATTGGTGAAACGTACCAATTCGCCTGTTTTTCTGCAACGAACGCCGTGTATTCACAAGCTCTGAAAACATTTCTTTTTGTGTGATTTGTCTATGTATAATTGTTTGCCTTAATTGCTTTTAATCTATGTTTGTACTGTGTAAATGTGTTATTATGTAAAGCGCATAGGGAATGTACTATGCACTATAATGCGCTATAAAAGTTGAATTTATTATTATTTTCTTCAAATATTAACCCCCTCACTATACGGAGAACTGATACAGTGATATTCCAGGTTTGGGAACTTGTTTTCGTCCAGGTGCCGATAAAATTAGTTAAACATTATGTAATGAGATAAACGAAAGTGCACATTCAAAATATTTGTTTTGTTGAGTGTTCTATAGTGTAATAATATAATTATTCATGGAAATATGAACGAGTGAAAATATTTTGTTAACATCTGAGATTATTATCTGGAAATGTAATCATAAGCTTATTTTGGGCAGTGTTACATTTAAAGTCAGGCTATGTTTGTTATACATCAACCTAATGAACTTAATATATACCATCAAATACCCGTATAGATATTTCAAGTAAAACGCTTAACTTTATCATTTGTATAATTCTCCCTGCAATAATATTATTGTTGTTGACTTTTACCCGGACACAGGAAACTACCCTCCATAAATAACCTAAAACGTCTCACCTAAATATGGGACAAGATGTTGAACGATAATTACATTTTACTCGGACGTCCATCTTACCAAATTTGCTGGTAATAATAATACATTTAACAACAAAAACAGTTCCCGGGAGCCTCTCGACTGTCTGACGCATTTTCAGACATCACCGAGTAAACAAGTCGAGAACATTTAATTTGCTCGCATTGTGCCGATATCTTTGATGACGTGAGCGCGGGGAAGTTTGCTGTAGGCTAAATTGTGCTGTCAAAATGTTTAACAAAGCGATATTTCTGTGGCGCAGATAAGGGGGGGGGGGGGGGAGTTGGGGGAAAATTTCCCTCCTGTCAAATAATTGTTCAATGCAATGTCCCCCCCCCCCCCCCCCCCCCACCACACACACATACAGAATATTGTTATACAACATGCTAATAAGGCTATTGTTTTGAACTCGTGCTCAAGGAGAGCATTTTATTCAAATTGATAAAACGATAATAATAACAACTAGATGTTGAATTCGTCACGTTTGACGAATTAAAGGTTATACATATTGAAATTACGATATGATGATATTGACTTTTCAACGCGTAATATGATAATGTCGTAACATTTACTTGGCATAAATGAATGACACAACATAGGGTAACAATATTAATTCATAACAAAAGGGGAGGGGGCAGCTCTTTAATTAACCAAAATGACTGTAAAATGGCTCTGTACCTGACGTCTTATTTCGACCATATCACACCTTTCCTTTGGCCGATTTCTACCCGGTTTTCAGTATGTGAAAGCTGAGTTTCAGCTACACTATCGCGATTTTCGAGTTTATTTCACGATTAGAGCACGGGAACAGGTCGTAATTGAAGGTTGAACTTTTTTTTTCTTTATCGTGCACAATGATGACTTTACAAAATCTGATTGGCCAATGATAAAATTGTAAAAATATGTGCAACTCATACTCTTTCAGAATATGAAAAAAATATTTGTATATTTCCATGTATCAAAGAAGTTGTGACCGATAAGAGAAGTGCATGTTTGACCAGATTTAGCCAATTTTCACACTCTTTGAGCGATTTCAACTTTAACCGGTCAATTCGATGACTTTAGAAGATTTACTCGGCATAAAGCAAGTATGAATTCGTATCTACAACTCATAATCTATCCAAATATTCAAATAAAATTGGGTTTTTGTCGACTTTTGAAAAAGTTATGGCCGAATTAAAAAAGGATGTTTTTACCATATTTGGCCAATTATTGGTTTAGAACTGTTCGCCCTTAGATGTTAGATGGCGCTGTTCAGACTTAGCCAATTTTCACACTCGTGCGCTTTTTAAATCTTAACGGTCAATATGATGACTTTGTAACATTTACTGGGCATAAATGAGGTATGAATTCGCATCTACAACTCATAATCTTTCCGGATATTCAAAGAAATTTGCGAGTTTGTGGACTTTTTAAAAAGTTATGGCCGATAAGAGACCAGACTTGGGAAATTTTCACACTCGTGCGCTATTTAATTTTTAACCGTCAATATGATGACTTTATGACATTTACTCGGCATAAATGAGGTATGAATTCGCATCTACAACTCATAATCTATCCGAATATTAAAAGAAAGTTGGGTTTTTGTGGACTTTTTACAAAGTTATGCCCGAATAAAAAAATGGTTGTTTTTGAGCATTTTCAGATTTTAAGATCCTTAGACGAGCGCGTACGCGCTTGTTACGTAGCGCATGCGTACGCGCATAATGGGAAAAGTTGCCACTTGGCCTGATAATTGTTGGTGCCAAATTTAAAGGGAAATAGAAGATGCATGACTGAGATACATCCATGAATGTAATTTCACAAAATGGCGTCCCGATGACGTCACGAATAGTCGGCGGCACTCAAAAGTTTGGCAGTTCTAAGTTAGACCGAGATCTATCATCTGGCCAAGTTTCAGGACAATAGCTGCACCCGTTATTGAGGTATCCGACGAACAAAATCCTTGTTTTCGTGTCTCTATGCATTGGCATACAGACACAAAAACAATACTAGATTTTGAATTCGTCACTTTTGACGAATTAAGGTTATACATATCGATTTATTATGATAAAAGGATGATTCCAAAAATAACTACTCAATCATGATATCAATAATAATAGATTCCCCCCACCCCTGAAAAAAGAAAGAAAAAAAAAAAATATATATTGCCTTGGATTCGAACCCACGACCCTTTGATCTTGTGTCACAAATTATACCGCGAGACCAACATTAGATCTCTTAACGAAAATGGGAAATCGGGACAGATACATCAGTGATTGCACACTGCATTTGTCATTGTAACAGTGAATTATTTGACCTTTGAACCTAATTTACATATCCTTAACGCCATTTTCATAATCCGATCTTATCTCATGAAAAGTGTTCCTTTCATTATAACATACATGTGTGCTGAATTACATGTCCGCGGCGTACGTGGTTATTGAGTGTTTATGCTTGATTTATTTGACCTTTGACGGTAAATATGACAATGAAATATGCATTTTCGCAATTTGGTGTTAACTTATGAAATGATGGGCTTGAAAATCCCTATCTACATGCGAAATCTCAAATTGATAGCATAATTCCTTCAGCAGTTATATGTCGATAACATACGTTTTGGCTAACCCTCAATTTGTAACAGATTTGAACTCATATTTCCAATCAAACAATTCACCAGGATCCATTGAACAAAACTAAATGGTGTGAATAGATTGCGAATAGAGCAGAACATCAGCTACGATATATCAAAATTTTGGAGTACATTGATGGAGAATAAGTGAGATATGGTCAAAAGTACACTGTGGTCGATTTCAACATTGATTGAAAGTGATTAAAATTCGCATTTTCAACTTTAACCGTCAATATGATGACTTTATAACATTTACTCGGCATAAATGAGGTATGAATTCGTATCTACAACTCATAATCTATCCGAATATTAAAAGAAAATTGGATGTTTGTGGACTTTTTAAAAAGTTATGGCCGAATAAAAAAAGGATGTTTTTACCATATTTTGCCAATTTGCGTGCGCGCGTAATTTTGACTTTGACGCGCGCGTACTCCGTTATTATGAGTCAACAATGACTCAAATTGATAGGGTGTGTTGAGGGGATCTATAAGGAATGCAAAACATGTGAAAAAACGACAATTTTACTATTCATTCGCGTTACGCGCGCAAATACGCGCGCGCCGACGCGCACGCGCGGAATTTTTTGAAACGCTTAAAATTGTCTGAAACATAGTAAATTACTCGGGTTGGGGTTTTGAACATTTTTAATTTTTTTTTTCACTTGACGGACGCGTACGCGCGCGTCTCCGAATGTAAGCGCACGCGCATGAGCTTAAAAGACGACGATTGAACTGATTGATATTGATGCGAAATTTGAAGTGAAATTAATGATGCATGACTGAGTTATGATGATTATTGAAATTTGACAAAATGGCGTCCTGATGACGTCATGGTGATGTGACGTCACTGAAAAGTTTCACTGCACTAAGTTAGACCATGATCTATCATCATGTGAATATTCATGATAATTGATTCATCTGATCGTGAGATATGCGACGCACAAAATTAGGAAGAATAAATAAAAAAAATAAAAAAAATAAAAAAAATAAAAAAAAAAATCTTGACGAAATCAATAGGTTATACATATGTATATGTATAACCTAACTAGATGTTGAATTCGTCACTTTTGACGAATTAAGGTTATACATATCGATTTAAAATGATAAAAGGATGATTCCAAAAATAACTACTCAATCATCATATCAATAATAATAGATTCCCCCCCCCCCCCCCCCCCTCTGAAAAAAGAGAAAAAAAGAAGAAAAAAGAAAGTTAAAAAATATTGCCTTGGATTCGAACCCACGACCCTTTGATCTTGCGTCACAAGACCAACATTAGATCTCTTAACGAAAATGGGAAATCGGGAAAGATACATCAGTGATTGCACACTGCATTTGTCATTGTAACAGTGAATTATTTGACCTTTGAACCTAATTTACATATCCTTAACGCCATTTTCATAATCCGATCTTATCTTATGAACATTTTCCTTTCATTATACCATACATGTGTGCTGAATTTCATGTCCGCGGCGTACGTGGTTATTGAGTATTCATGCTTGATTTATTTGACCTTTAACGGTAAATATGACAATGAAATATGCATTTTCGCGATTTGTTGTTAACTTATGAAATGATGGGCTTGAAAATCCCTATCTACATGCGAAATCTCAAATTGATAGCATAATTCCTTCAGCAGTTATATGTCGATAACATACGTTTTGGCTAAACCTCAATTTTTATCAGATTTGGACTCTTATTTACAATCAAACAATTCATCAGGATCCAGTTAACATAACGAATTGTTGTGAAAAGATTGCGAATAGAGCAGGACATCAGCTACGATATATCAAAATTTGGGAGAAAATTGATGGAGAATAAGTGAGATATGGTCAAAAGTACACTGTGGTCGATTTCAACATTGATTGAAATTGAGTAAAATTCGCATTTTCAACTTTAACCGTCAATACGATGACTTTATAACATTTACTCGGCATAAATGAGGTATGAATTCGTATCTACAACTCATAATCTATCCGAATATTAAAAGAAAATTGGGTGTTTGTGGACTTTAAAAAAAGTTATGGCCGAATAAAAAAGTATGTTTTTACCATATTTTACCAATTTGCGTGCGCGCGTAATTTTGACTTTGACGCGCGCGTACTCCGTTATTATGAGTCAACAATGACTCAAATTGATAGGGTGTGTTGAGGGGATCTATAAGGAATGCAAAACATGTGAAAAAACGACAATTTTACTATTCATTCGCGTTACGCGCGCAAATACGCGCGCGCCGACGCGCACGCGCGGAATTTTTTGAAACGCTTAAAATTGTCTGAAACATATAGTAAATTACTCGGGTTGGGGTTTTGAACATTTTTAATTTTTTTTTTCACTTGACGGACGCGTACGCGCGCGTCTCCGAGTGTAAGCGCACGCGCATGAGCTTAAAAGACGACGATTGAACTGATTGATATTGATGCGAAATTTGAAGTGAAATTAATGATGCATGACTGAGTTATGATGATTATTGAAATTTGACAAAATGGCGTCCTGATGACGTCATGGTGATGTGACGTCACTGAAAAGTTTCACTGCACTAAGTTAGACCATGATCTATCATCATGTGAATATTCATGATAATTGATTCATCTGATCGTGAGATATGCGACGCACAAAATTAGGAAGAATAAATAAAAAAAATAAAAAAAATAAAAAAAATAAAAATCTTGACGAAATCAATAGGTTATACATATGTATATGTATAACCTAATAAAAAAAAAAATCTTGACGAAATCAATAGGTTATACATATGTATATGTATAACCTAACTAGATGTTGAATTCGTCACATTTGACGAATTAAAGGTTATACATATTGAAATTTCGATATGATGATATTGACTTTTCAACGCGTAATTATGATAATGTCATAACATTGACTTGGCATAAATGAATGACACCAAATAGGGTAACAATATTAATTCATAACAAAAGGGGAGGGGGGAGCACTTTAATTTACCAAAATGACTGTAAAATGGCTCTGTACCTGACGTCTTATTTCGACCATATCACACCTTTCCTTTGGCCGATTTTGACCCGGTTTTCAGTATGTTAAAGCTGAGTTTCCTCTACACAATCATTTTTTTCGATTTTATTTCACGATTTGAGCACGGGAACAGGTCGTAATTGAAGGTTGAACTTTTTTTTTCTTTATCGTGCACTATGATGACTTTACCAAATCTGATTGGCCAATGTTAAAATTGTAAAAATATGTGCAACTCATACTCTTTCAGAATATGTAAAAGTATTTGTATATATCCATGTATCAAAGAAGTTGTGACCGATAAGAGAAGTGCATGTTTGACCAGATTTAGCCAATTTTCACACTCTTTGCGCGATTTCAACTTTAAGCGGTCAATTCGATGACTTTAGAAGATTTACTCGGCATAAAGCAAGTATGAATTCGCATCTACAACTCATAATCTATCCAAATATTCAAATAAAATTGGGTTTTTGTCGACTTTTGAAAAAGTTATGGCCGAATTAAAAAAGGATGTTTTTACCATATTTGGCCAATTATTTTATTTGAACTGTTCGCCCTTAGATGTTAGATGGCGCTATACAGACTTAGCCAATTTTCACACTCGTGCGCCATTTAAATTTCAACGGTCAATATGATGACTTTGTAACATTTACTCGGCATAAATGAGGTATGAATTCGCATCTACAACTCATAATCTTTCCGGATATTCAAAGAAATTTGGGAGTTTGTGGACTTTTTAAAAAGTTATGGCCGATAAGAGACCAGACTTGGGAAATGTTCACGCTCGTGCGCCATTTAATTTTTAACCGTCAATATGATGACTTTATTACATTTACTCGGCATAAATGAGGTATGAATTCGTATCTACAACTCATAATCTATCCGAATATTAAAAGAAAGTTGGGTTTTTGTGGACTTTTTACAAAGTTATGCCCGAATACAAAAATGGTTGTTTTTGAGCATTTTCAGATTGTAAGATCCTTAGACGGGCGCGTACGCGCTTGTTACGTGGCGCATGCGCATGCGCATACTCGGAAAAGTTGCCACTCGGCGTGATGATTATTGGTGCCACATTTAAAGGGAAATAGAAGATGCATGACAGAGATACATCCATGAATGTAATTTCACAAAATGGCGTCCCGATGACGTCACGAATAGTCGGCGGCACCCAAAAGTTTGGCAGTTCTAAGTTAGACCAAGATCTATCATCTGGCCAAGTTTCAGGACAATAGCTGCACCCGTTATTGAGGTATCCGACGAACAAAATCCTTGTTTTCGTGTCTCTATGCATTGGCATACAGACACAAAAACAATACTAGATTTTGAATTCGTCACTTTTGACGAATTAAGGTTATACATATCGAATTATTATGATAAAAGGATGATTCCAAAAATAACTTCTCAATCATCATATAAATAATATCACATACTCCCCCCTCCATAATAAAAAGTAAAAAAGAAGAAAAAAAGAAAGTAAAAAAAGTACTGTCTTGGATTCGAACCCACGACCCTTTGATCTTGTGTCACAAATTATACCGCGAGACCAACATTAGATCTCTTAACGAAAATGGGAAATTGGGAAAGATACATCAGTGATAGCACACTGCATTTGTCATTGTAACAGTGAATTATTTGACCTTTGAACCTACTTTACATATCCTTAACGCCATTTTCATAATCCGATTTATCTTATGAACATTTTTCCTTTCATTATACCATACATGTGTGCTGAATTTCATGTCCGCGGCGTACGTGGTTATTGAGTATTCATGCTTGATTTATTTGACCTTTAACGGTAAATATGACAATGTAATATGCATTTTCGCGATTTGGTGTTAACTTATGAAATGATGGGCTTGCAAATCCCTATCTACATGCGAAATCTCAAATTGATAGCGTAATTCCTTCAGCAGTTATAGGTCGATAACATACGTTTTGGCTAACCCTCAATTTGTAACAGATTTGAACTCTTATTTCCAATCAAACAATTCATCAGGATCCATTGAACAAAACTAAATGGTGTGAATAGATTGCGAATAGAGCAGAACATCAGCTACGATATATCAAAATTTGGGAGTACATTGATGGAGAATAAGTGAGATATGGTCAAAAGTACACTGTGATCGATTTCAACATTGATTGAAATTGAGTAAAATTCGCATTTTCAACTTTAACCGTCAATACGATGACTTTATAACATTTACTCGGCATAAATGAGGTATGAATTCGTATCTACAACTAATAATCTATCCGAATATTAAAACAAAATTGGGTGTTTGTGGACTTTTTAAAAAGTTATGGACGAATAAAAAAAGTATGTTTTTATCATATTTTGCCAATTTGAGTGCGCGCGTAATTTTGACTTTGACGCGCGCGTACTCAGTTATTATGAGTCAACAATGACTCAAATTGATAGGGTGTGTTGAGGGATCTATAAGGAATGCAAAACATGTGAAAAAACGACAATTTTACTATTCATTCGCGCTACGCGCGCAAATACGCGCGCGCCGACGCGCACGCGCGGAATTTTTTGAAACGCTTAAAATTGTCTGAAACATATAGTAAATTACTCGGGTTAGGGTTTTGAGCATTTTTTGACATTTTTTTTCATTTGACGGACGCGTACGCGCGCGTCTCCGAGTGTAATTGCACGCGCATGAGCTTAAAAGATGACCATTGACCTGATTAATATTGATGCGAAATTTGAATTGAAATTGATATTTCATGACTGAGATATGATGATTATTAACATTTTACAAAATGGCGTCCTGATGACGTCACAATCATGTGACGTCACTGAAAAAGTGGGCAGTTCTAAGTTAGAACATGATCTATCATCATGTGATTATTCATGACAATTGAATCATCTGATCTTGAGATAATCGACGAACAAAATTAGGGGGGAGAATAAATAATAAATAATAAATAATAAATAAAAATCTTGACGAAATCAATAAGGTTATACATATATGTATAACCTTAACTAGATGTTGAATTCGTCACGTTTGACGAATTAAAGGTTATACATATTGAAATTTCGATATGATGATATTGACTTTTCAACGCGTAATTATGATAATGTCGTAACATTTACTTGGCATAAATGAATGACACCAAATAGGGTAACAATATTAATTCATAACAAAAGGGGGAGGGGGGAGCTCTTAAATTGACCAAAATGACTGTAAAATGGCTCTGTACCTGACGTCTTATTTCAACCATATCACACCTTTCATTTGGCCGATTTTGACCCGGTTTTCAGTATGTTAAAGCTGAGTTTCCTCTACACAATCATTTTTTCGATTTTATTTCACGATTTGAGCACGGGAACAGGTCGTAATTGAAGGTTGAACTTTTTTTTTCTTTATCGTGCACAATGATGACTTTACAAAATCTGATTGGCCAATGATAAAATTGTAAAAATATGTGCAACTCATACTCTTTCAGAATATGAAAAAAATATTTGTATATTTCCATGTATCAAAGAAGTTGTGACCGATAAGAGAAGTGCATGTTTGACCAGATTTAGCCAATTTTCACACTCTTTGAGCGATTTCAACTTTAACCGGTCAATTCGATGACTTTAGAAGATTTACTCGGCATAAAGCAAGTATGAATTCGTATCTACAACTCATAATCTATCCAAATATTCAAATAAAATTGGGTTTTTGTCGACTTTTGAAAAAGTTATGGCCGAATTAAAAAAGGATGTTTTTACCATATTTGGCCAATTATTGGTTTAGAACTGTTCGCCCTTAGATGTTAGATGGCGCTGTTCAGACTTAGCCAATTTTCACACTCGTGCGCTTTTTAAATCTTAACGGTCAATATGATGACTTTGTAACATTTACTGGGCATAAATGAGGTATGAATTCGCATCTACAACTCATAATCTTTCCGGATATTCAAAGAAATTTGCGAGTTTGTGGACTTTTTAAAAAGTTATGGCCGATAAGAGACCAGACTTGGGAAATTTTCACACTCGTGCGCTATTTAATTTTTAACCGTCAATATGATGACTTTATGACATTTACTCGGCATAAATGAGGTATGAATTCGCATCTACAACTCATAATCTATCCGAATATTAAAAGAAAGTTGGGTTTTTGTGGACTTTTTACAAAGTTATGCCCGAATAAAAAAATGGTTGTTTTTGAGCATTTTCAGATTTTAAGATCCTTAGACGAGCGCGTACGCGCTTGTTACGTAGCGCATGCGTACGCGCATAATGGGAAAAGTTGCCACTTGGCCTGATAATTGTTGGTGCCAAATTTAAAGGGAAATAGAAGATGCATGACTGAGATACATCCATGAATGTAATTTCACAAAATGGCGTCCCGATGACGTCACGAATAGTCGGCGGCACTCAAAAGTTTGGCAGTTCTAAGTTAGACCGAGATCTATCATCTGGCCAAGTTTCAGGACAATAGCTGCACCCGTTATTGAGGTATCCGACGAACAAAATCCTTGTTTTCGTGTCTCTATGCATTGGCATACAGACACAAAAACAATACTAGATGTTGAATTCGTCACATTTGACGAATTTAAGGTTATACATATATTGAAATTTCGATATGATGATATTGACTTTTCAACGCCTAATATGATGATGTCGTAACATTTACTTGACATAAATGAATGACACAAAATAGGGTAGCAATATTAATTCATAACAAAAGGGGAGGGGGCAGCTCTTTAATTGACCAAAATGACTGTAAAATGGCTCTGTACCTGACGTCTTATTTCGACCATATCACACCTTTCCTTTGGCCGATTTTGACCCGGTTTTCAGTATGTTAAAGCTGAGTTTCCCCTACACAATCATTTTTTCGATTTTATTTCACGATTTGAGCACGGGAACAGGTCGTAATTGAAGGTTGAACTTTTTTTTTCTTTATCGTGCACTATGATGACTTTACCAAATCTGATTGGCCAATGTTAAAATTGTAAAAATATGTGCAACTCATACTCTTTCAGAATATGAAAAAATATTTGTATATATCCATGTATCAAAGAAGTTGTGACCGTTAAGAGAAATGCATGTTTGACCAAATTTAGCCAATTTTCACACTCTTTGCGCGATTTCAACTTTAAGCGGTCAATTCGTTGACTTTAGAAGATTTACTCGGCATAAATGAGGTATGAATTCGTATCTACAACTCATAATCTATCCAAATATTCAATTAAAATTGGGTTTTTGTCGACTTTTGAAAAAGTTATGGCCGAATTAAAAAAGGATGTTTTTACCATATTTTGCCAATTATTTGTTTAGAACTGTTCGCCCTTAGATGTTAGATGGCGCTGTTCAGACTTAGCCAATTTTCACACTGGTGCGCTTTTTAAATCTTAACGGTCAATATGATGACTTTGTAACATTTACTGGGCATAAATGAGGTATGAATTCGCATCTACAACTCATAATCTTTCCGGATATTCAAAGAAATTTGCGAGTTTGTGGACTTTTTAAAAAGTTATGGCCGATAAGAGACCAGACTTGGGAAATGTTCACACTCGTGCGCTATTTAATTTTTAACCGTCAATATGATGACTTTATAACATTTACTCGGCATAAATGAGGTATGAATTCGTATCTACACCTCATAATCTATCCGAATATTAAAAGAAAGTTGGGTTTTTGTGGACTTTTTAAAAAGTTATGCCCGAATTAAAAAATGGTTGTTTTTGAGCGTTTTCAGATTTTAAGATCCTTAGACGGGCGCGTACGCGCTTGTTACGTGACGCATGCGCATGCGCATACTCGGAAAAGTTGCCACTCGGCATGATAATTATTGGTGCCAAATTTAAAGGGAAATAGAAGATGCATGACTGAGATACATCCATAAATGAAATTTCACAAAATGGCGTCCTGATGACGTCACGAATAGTCGGCGGCACCCAAAAGTTTGGCAGTTCTAAGTTAGACCAAGATCTATCATCTGGCAAAGTTTCAGGACAATAGCTGCACCCGTTATTGAGGTATCCGACGAACAAAATCCTTGTTTTCGTGTCTCTATGCATTGGCATACAGACACAAAAACAATACTAGATGTTGAATTCGTCACTTTTGACGAATTAAAGGTTATACATATCGAAATTACGATATGACGATATTGACTTTTCAACGCGTAATTATGATGATGTCATAACATTTACTTGGCATAAATGAATGACACAAAATAGGGTAACAATATTAATTCATTACATTCAATTGTTATCAAATTGGGGAGTGGGAAGCTCTTAAATTGACCAAAATGACTGTAAAATGGCTCTGTACCTGACGTCTTATTTCAACCATATCACACCTTTCCTTTGGCCGATTTTGACCCGGTTTTCAGTATGTTAAAGCTGAGTTTCCTCTACACAATCATTTTTTCGATTTTATTTCACGATTTGAGCACGGGAAGAGGTCGTAATTGAAGGTTGAACTTTTGTTTTACTTTATCGTGCACTATGGAGACTTTACAAAGTATTATTGTCCATTGTTAGGTATGTATAAATATGTGCAACTCATACTCTTTCAGAATATGAAAAAATATTTGGATATATCCATGTATCAAAGAAGTTATGACCGATAAGAGAAGGGCATGTTTGACCAGATTTAGCTAATTTTCACACTCGTGCGCGATTTCAACTTTAACCGTCAATTCGATGACTTTATAACATTTACTCGGCATAAATGAGGTATGAATTCGCATTTACAACTCATACTCTATTCGAATATTAAAAGAAAATTGTGTGTTTGTGGACTTTTTAAAAAGTTATGGCCGAATAAAAAAAGTATGTTTTTACCATATTTTGCCAAATTGCGTGCGCGCGTAATTTTGACTTTGACGCGCGCGTACTCCTTTATTATGAGTCAACAATGACTCAAATTGATAGGGTGTGTTGAGGGATCTATAAGGACTGCAAAACATGTGAAAAAACGACATTTTTCCTATTCATTCGCGTTACGCGCGCAAATACGCGCGCGCTGACGCGCACGCGCGGAATTTTTTGAAACGCTTAAAATTGTCTGAAACATATAGTAAATTACTCGGGTTGGGGTTTTGAGCATTTTTTGACATTTTTTTTCATTTGACGGACGCGTACGCGCGCGTCTCCGAGTGTAATTGCACGCGCATGAGCTTAAAAGATGACCATTGACCCGATTAATATTGGTGCGAAATTTGAATTGAAATTGATAAATCATGACTGAGATATGATGATTATTAACATTTGACAAAATGGCGTCCTGATGACGTCATAGTAATGTGACGTCACTGAAAAAGTTTGCAGATCTAAGTTAGATCATGATCTATCATCATGTGAAGATTCATGACAATTGATTCATGTGATCTTGAGATATGCGACGAACAAAATTGATGGGAAGAATAAATAAATAATAATAATAATAATAAAAATTCGAACAAAATCAATAGGTTATACATATGTATATGTATAACCTAACTAGATGTTGAATTCGTCACGTTTGACGAATTAAAGGTTATACATATTGAAATTTCGATATGATGATATTGACTTTTCAACGCGTAATTATGATGATGTCATAACATTGACTTGGCATAAATGAATGACACCAAATGGGGTAACAATATTCATTCATAACAAAAGGGGGAGGGGGGAGCTCTTAAATTGACCAAAATGACTGTAAAATGGCTCTGTACCTGACGTCTTATTTCAACCATATCACAGCTTTCCTTTGGCCGATTTTGACCCGGTTTTCAGTATGTTAAAGCTGAGTTTCCTCTACACAATCATTTTTTCGATTTTATTTCACGATTTGAGCACGGGAACAGGTCGTAATTGAAGGTTGAACTTTTTTTTTACTTTATCGTGCACTATGAAGACTTTACAAAATCTGATTGGCCAATGTTAAAATTGTAAAAATATGTGCAACTCATACTCTTTCAGAATATGAAAAAATATTTGTATATTTCCATGTATCAAAGAAGTTGTGATCGATAAGAGAAGTGCATGTTTGACCAGATTTAGCCAATTTTCACACTCTTTGCGCGATTTCAACTTTAAGCGGTCAATTCGATGACTTTAGAAGATTTACTCGGCATAAATGAGGTATGAATTCGTATCTACAACTCATAATCTATCCAAGTATTGAAATAAAATTGGGTTTTTGTCGACTTTTGAAAAAGTTATGGCCGAATTAAAAAAGGATGTTTTTACCATATTTTGCCAATTATTTGTTTTGATGTGTTCGCCCTTAGATGTTAGATGGCGCTGTTCAGACTTGGCCAATTTTCACACTCGTGCGCTTTTGAAATCTCAACGGTCAATATGATGACTTTGTAACATTTACTCGGCATAAATGAGGTATGAATTCGCATCTACAACTCATAATCTTTCCGGATATTCAAAGAAATTTGCGAGTTTGTGGACTTTTTAAAAGGTTATGGCCGGTAAGAGACCAGACTTGGGAAATTTTCACGCTCGTGCGCCATTTAATTTTTAACCGTCAATATGATGACTTTATGACATTTACTCGGCATGAATGAGGTATGAATTCGCATCTACAACTCATAATCTATCCGAATATTAAAATAAAAATGGGTTTTTGTGGACTTTTTAAAAAGTTATGCCCGAATAAAAAAATGGTTGTTTTTGAGCATTTTCAGATTTTAAGATCCTTAGACGGGCGCGTACGCGCTTGTTACGTAGCGCATGCGCATGCGCATACTCGGTAAAGTTGCCACTCGGCGTGATAATTATTGGTGCTAAATTTCAAGGGAAATAGAAGATGCATGACTGAGATACATCCATGAATGTAATTTCACAAAATGGCGTCCCGATGGCGTCACGAACAGTCGGCGGCACCCAAAAGTTTGGCAGTTCTAAGTTAGACCAAGATCTATCATCTGGCAAAGTTTCAGGACAATAGCTGCACCCGTTATTGAGGTATCCGACGAACAAAATCCTTGTTTTCGTGTCTCTATGCATTGGCATACAGACACAAAAACAATACTAGATGTTGAATTCGTCACTTTTGACGAATT